>CATIWK010172909.1:0-18433 GCA_949634005.1 Mallotus japonicus
AGTTGCAGATTCATTGATTATCAATGAACATTGATTTTCTGCAGATTCATTGATTTTGAGCTGTAGATTCATTGATTTTGAGCTGCAGATTCATTGATTATCAATTAATATATATAGATTTTGTAATTAGCTGCAACATCAGTATATATAGCTGCAAGTTGACCTTCCAGTAATAATATAGACTAGTAAAACATATGTATATGGAGAGCGAACAAAATCAAGGAATTGAACATAAAACACAACACTATAATAAAAAAGAGTGGAAGATGGAGAGTGGAAGGTGCCATCTGGTTGGAAGCAAGGAAAGTGGGAAGACAGAGATGAAATCAAGGAAGAAAAATGGGTCATCATCAAGAAACATTGACATGGAGAAGTTGAGGAGGCAACTAAGCATGGAGATGAGAGCATCGACATGGAGCATGAAGAGACTAGTGAATCTTCAAGAGCATAGCCAAACCAGAGCATGAAGAGACTGGTGAATCTTCAAGAACATACACAAACCACAGCATGAAGAAAGATGGGGTTTTGATGTTAAAAAAAAAAAACCGCGTGTTTTCACATGTATGTGGTCCATATTAGATTATGGACAGGGGTCCATGATATAAGAACTGCAAAAAAAAAAACAAATGGGCTAACAGTGTGGCGGTGTGGTACGCTCTGGCACAACTTGGCATGACCCTTCTGGGTTGACAGTAAGTCTTCTTAATTCCAAGAAAAGGTTACTAGTAATTAAAAACAGCCGATAACAGGTAAAAAAATAAAAGGACACTGATAACGACACTTGCGGGTAGCTAGCAAACAAAAATTATGGAGGCCAAATGACGATTTTGGCCCCTTTATTTATTTATTTTTTGATTTTTTTTAAATTCAATTAATTTTTTTTAATCTAAAACCTAATTACACACGGGTGAACCCATCGTGTAAGAATTTAAACACCAGTAATTTATAAATTTTTTTTAAAAAAAAATCTAAAACCTAAATTGCACACGGGTGAACCCGTCGTACATGGATTTAAACATCTGTAATCTGTAAAAAAAAAAATTTTTTTAGAATTTTTTTTTAATCTAAAACCTAATTGCATATGGATGAACTTGTCGTGTAAAAATTTAAACACTCATAACTTATAAAATTATTTTTTTTAATAATGAAATGAAAAAAAATAAATAAAACAAAGGAGACAAAATGGTCTTTACCCCCTCCAGACAGGAATCATTTTCCAAAAATAAAATTTCCCCTTGCTCACGCACGAGGCAGCTATATAAAATAAAATTTCCAACTAGTCAAATTCTTGATGACGTGGCTAAAGCGGCTGAATTCGGGTCATGTCCGAAAACCGAATGCCCATAAACCCAAAACAGAAGGAGAGAGAAGAAGGGACTTAAACTCTACAGAGTACAGTACACCACCATCTCCATTCTCCACTGACCTGAGTAGCTGATCGCCGGTAATCAGGGTTTAGCTCCGTCCTCATGTATTCTCTCCGTCGAGCTGCTCTTTCACTCAAGTGTGTTTCTTCTCTCTCTTTCGGGTGCATACGCTTACAGATTTTTTTTTTTTTTTGCCTAAAATAATCGCTTGTTCATTTCGAATTGTGCACTATTGCGTAATGAAATTATGGGAAATGCTTGAAATTGATTCAGTTTTTATTATGAAGAACATTTCTTTTAGGGCATTTGATTGTTGTGCTGTACTTTTTTTCTTCTTGTATTGCTATATGCATTAAATTTAGCTTAAAAATGTCTTCTTTTACTTTTAGGTTAAGCGGTTCTTGGCCAGGGAGGTGCAGAGCTATTTCTGTTAAGTCAGATATATTGAGTAGTTCTGTGAGGGTCACACCTGAACATTTTGTATCTGGTAGATACACCTTGTCAAATGAGCTCTACCCTGCAGCATCTGTAGGTGAAAGATTTTTTATGGGGAGTTGTGGTTATTGCTCACAGGCTAGTGCAAGAAGTGTGAATGAGAGTGATGGGCTTGATTTGGAGATTGATATGAGTGCTGCATCCGAGATAAGTTATGCAGAGGAAGTAGATGGTGAAGAATTAGTTCCTGAACTGGAATTTTTGGGTGACAATGAAAAAAGTGCTAGCAGTGAGAAGGATGAGGTGGCTGTAGAGTTGTTAAATTCCATAATGGGATCTTGGAATGGTAATCTTTATAATGTTCTTGATAAGTGGGCTAAGGAAGGCAATAAATTGAGCCTAAATGGGATTTTAATGATCATGGTCAATCTGAAGAAGCGTCGGATGTATTCGATAGCTTTAAAGGTACCTTGTCTTCACTGGCATTTATCTTCAGTTTCTATGTAGTTTGCATATTTTTCACTCATAGTATGTTTCCATCTGTTGATTTTTGGACCAGATATTTAATTGAACTTTGCTATATTTTGTAGCTCGGAATGTGTTTCTCGTTGCTTTGGATTTGCTGGTAACTTAATGCTTGAGTTGTCCTTCTTACACTAGAGCATGTTCCTTTTTTCTGTCAGTCGAGAGAATAGGCTTATTTATTCTAAGTTGGCTTATCTTTTTCATGGATTATAATAATGGAAAAAATTATTACACTTGCATTTAATTAGGTAAGGCCCTGCTTGTTTTTAGTCTCTCTAACGCTATGAACATATTATATCTTTTTTCACTGCCATATTACATTTTTGATGAGTTGTCCTTTCCTTTTATAAATAATTTATGTTCATATAGTTGGTCTTGAACTCATGTTGCAATCATGTCATGCCTTTTAAATACTAGGATTAATTGATTGCTGTTTGATTTTATTTGTTTTGCAGTTCTTAGAGTGGCTGGAAAAGAGTGGGCAGATAGATTTAACTAAAGAGTATTATGCCTACCGTATTGACTTGATTTACAAAGCTCAAAACCTTGAGAAGGCAGAGAAGTTTGTTGGCATAATTCCAGAGCCCTTCAAAGGTGAACTAGCATATACAACCCTTTTAAGAAGTTGTGTCCATGCCCTGAGTCGGAGAAAAGCAGAGGCATTATTTGAGAAAATGAGGGATCTGGGGTTGCCAATCACTGTTGATGCTTGTAATAAGATGATTATTCTCTACAAGAAGCTGGACAAGAAAAAAATAGCTGATATCTTATTGATAATGGAGAAGCAAAATATTAAACCATCCCTGCTTACATACAAACTTCTTATAGACAACAAAGGTGAGTCCAATGACATTATGGGGATGGAGCAATTGGTTGAGGCTATGAAGGCTGATGGGATTGAACCTGATATCTTTGCTCTAACTCTCTTGGCTAAGCACTACATATCTGGGGGGCTCAAACATAAAGCAGAAACTATTTTAAAGGAAATTGAAGAAAGAAAAATGAAGGGAATTTTAGGGGCTCACAAATCATTGCTTCTCCTGTATGCTTCTATTGGCAGAGCTGATGAGGTGGCTAAGGTTTGGAAGGATTGTGAGTCAGATCCAAAGATGCAGGAGTGTATAGCTGCCATAGAAGCCTGGGGCAAGTTGGGTAAAGCAGAAGAGGCAGAAGCAGTCTTTAATATGATGCTTCAGAAATGGAGGCTTACCTCCCGACATTACTCTTTACTTCTGGAAGTTTATGTAAATAATAATTTACTGAACAAGGGAAAGGATTTGGCAAAGCAAATGGTTGATAATGGATGCTGGGTTGGCCAATTAGCTTGTGATGCTTTAGTGAGGCTCTATATTGAAGCTGGGGATCTTGAGAAGGCAGACTCCATTTTGCAGAAGGCTCCTCAGCAAAAGAAAATGAGACCTTTGTTCAAAACTTTGATAAATGTGATGGAGCAGTATGCAGAGCGGGGTGATATACATAATGCTGAAAGGTTGTTTCAAAGAATGAAAGAGTTTGGTTATACTGGACGTTTCAAGACATTTGAGGTTTTGATCCAGGCTTACATCAATGCAAAAACCCCAGCTTATGGGTTCCGAGAAAGAATGATGGTGGATAATGTTTTCCCCAATAGGGCATTTGCAAAACAGTTGGCTCAAGTAGATGCTTTCAGGAGTGGGATGTCAAATTTGCTTGATTAATATGAACGTTACGGCTTCCTAGTTTTTTATTTAATCAATTCCTAAGGTTGTCTGCCCATTTGATTAGAGTAGGGAACCATGGACACAAGAGCTCATGAGTGAGAGTTCTATTCAGAATATACGTCAATAAGTATTCAGTGAACAGCTAATATAATTGTATATAGGTTAGGCAGATCAGTTGAGTAATCTCTGTCAAATGAACAGCTAATGTAACTATATATGTGAGGTAGATCAGTTGAGTAACCAATTATATTACCATCCAACTTGGTGATGATCGGCTCATAGTCTTCAATCATTTGATAAAAGTTAACGTTCTAATGAGCTAGTTATATTCTTCATATTGATTTGTATAAAATTGACTGTTATCATGAGTTCTTACTGAATCGTCTGTCTAAAACACTTGTTTATTGTCGCACCCAGCGGACAGATTTATAACATAGTGAAGGCATTAACACGATATCGATATCATTGCACTAACATCAGTACTGTTCATGTGAAACAAAGATATAGCACCTATTGGCGTTCCTGAAAAATAGCGGAATCATCTGCAACTAGGATGTAATCCAAGCCGAGTCGAACTTTGGCTAGCTCGGACTTGGTTCGTTTATAATTGAGCCGAACTTATTATCCCACTTGGTGTTAACGAGCTGTTCGCGAACTTAAACGAGTTTAAAGAAATTTTAAAAAAATGCATACTATAAATTAAAATTATACATTAAAAAATTAAAAATAAATTATTTATTAAATAAATTACAATATATTTAATAAAAATTATAATTTATTCTAATAATATATTTTCAAAAATATTTTTTACAATACAAATTTATATATTAAATATATAAAATCAAATTACTAAACATTAAAATTACGAGCTGGCTCACAAACTTCTATTTGTTCGTGAACTTCATGAGCTGAACTTTGTATAGATTGAGTTCGACTCATTTAAACCCCTATCTGCCACTGTTTTTTCCTTCCACTTGCCTATTTCTAAATATTCCCATACTGCATTGCTCTTTGTCCTTATGATTAGAGAAAGAAATTTGATAATTAATCATCGGACAATGATTTTTAATAATTTAATAATTTTGCTACATGACAAAAATTTTGAGGCATTTTCTATTTTACCTCCAATCTTAATTAAAATTTATTTTTTTTTTTGAAATTTTAATCTTTTTAAACAATTAATTAAATATTGAAATCTAAAAAATTAAAATGAAGTGAGTGAACCCATCATGATATAATTTAAACACATATAATTTGTAATTAATTAATTAATTTATTATTATTATAATTATAAAAATAAAAGAAAGATAAAATGGTAAAATGTCACAACTAGTAGTTTGTAATTAATTAATTAATTTATTATTATTATTATTATAAAAATGAAGGAAAGATAAAATGGTAAAATGTCGCCACTAGTGACCTATTTTCTGTTGCTTTATATTTTCTATGGATTGTAACATGTACGTTTCGTAGCATTCTATCAATTCAATTATAATGGAAGAAACCAAGATTGCCTCCCCAACCTCTTTCTCCTCTTCTTCCTCTGCCTCGTCAATGGATGATCTTGATGAAGAGGTTAAAGAACTACTTCCTTCCCTTCCCAAAGCAGAGGGACTTCCAGCTTATGAGCTCTCTTTTTATCAAGGCTTTTGGTGCCCAACAATGTTGCTTCGTAACGTGGTCTCCTTCCAAAGACACTTCCAAGCTCAAGACCGAGACATCGTAGTTGCCTCCAATCCAAAATCTGGCACCGTCTGGTTAAAGGCCTTGACCTTTTCCATTGTTAACCGTACTCGTTATACATTCTCAACCACCCCTTTGCTCAATGAAAACCCTCATGATCTTGTACCATTTTTTGAACTTGATCTGTTTAGTAAAATGGAGCTTCCTGATCTCACCACCATTCCGTCTCCTGGGCTTTTCTCCACACACTTGCCTTATGCAGTGCTACCAGAGTCCATTAAGAAGTCTAATTGTTCTGTTATTTATATTTGCCGCAACCCTTTTGATTGTGCGGTCTCCTACTGGCATCATGCATGCAGACTAGGAAATAAGGTTCAAAGATCGATGGAAGAATTTTCTGAAATCTATTTTGAGGGAAGGTCTTGGTTTGGACCTTTTTGGGACCATGTGTTAGGGTACTGGAAGGAGAGCCTGGAGAATCCAAATAAGGTGCTGTTTCTCAAGTATGAGGACTTGAAGGAAAATACTGTTTCTCATGTGAAGAGAGTAGCAGAGTTCATAGGGTACCCTTTTTCACAGGAGGAAGAGAAACAAGGAGTCATTGAGGAAATAGCAAAGTTTTGTAGCTTAAGCAACTTGAAGGATCTTGAGGTGAACAAGAATGGTATCTATTTGTCAGCATACCCAAATAAAGTCTTCTTCAGAAAAGGTAATGTCGGTGAGTGGGCTGATCATCTAAATCCTTCCATGAAGCAACATCTACAAAATCTGATGCAAGAAAAGTTGGGTGCTTCTGGTTTATCTTTCAAACTTTCTTCCTAGGCTTTGTCTCAAGAGAAGTTGGTGATGAAGAAGCATTACTGTTTATGATTGCTGATCAAGCTTTGAGTGTGCCTTAATTATGGTCTCCTTCAATAAAAAATTGTGGCTTTTGCCTTTGTTCGTGTGATCCTTCCTTTGTTTGCTTTTCATTTTTCTTTGATGAATTGAAAGTTTGTCGACTTCTTGTGTGAAAATGGCTTGTATCAGTACTATATTTGATGTCATAAGTTGGTCTATTATTAGCTCCATGTGGTCTATCCTCGATCTTGACATGGGTAATATGAAGTAATGGTACATTATTTTCTACTTTTGTTATCTTCTTTTTTATGGCTTTATTTTACTTTTCTTTTTCTTAAATCTATTGTAATGCACTGCTTTTTAAAAGTAACAAAACACCTTTAATGTTGTAATTTTTTTGAATCATAATGTTGTAATTTAAGTTCACATTCACTATTAATATTTTTTAAGGTATATATATATATATTTTAGCATTTTAAAAATCATATATTTAAATTTTTCTTACAAACGATATTAATTTTCATTGTTAGTGAGTCCACTATTACTAACATGTACAAAAAAAAAAATTAGATAAAGACATATTTTTACCCTTAACGTTTATAATAAGAAATATATTTACCCTAAAGAAAATTTAAAAATATTTTAATACAAAAAATTTAAATTTTTATCTAATAAAATATTAAATAACTGTTTATTTTTATACTTATGGAATCCACTAATGCTGATACAGTATTATAATAAGTTACATCTAATTTTTAAGGATTTTTTTAAAATTTTATCCCATTTAAAAAAATTTAGTAATATTTAAATAAAAATTCATTTCATTCTATATAAATTTGTCTTTTTTTATTCACTTTCAAAATAAAAATTAACAAATATTTATTTAAATGTAACAAATTAGGATGTGATAGATGAATAAATAAATAAATATTTATTTATTTTTATTTTAGGAATGAATAAAAAAAGCAAAATCTTATATAGGTTGAGACGAGTTTCATTTATTTAAATATTTCTATTTTTTTTGAAATAGTATGAAATGAATTATATAATAGGGTTATTTGTAAAAAAAATCATGACTTCTAGTGGTTTTTGCAATTTTAACCAAACATTTTAATTTTGGCAAAATAAAACACGACCTTTTATTCGTTTGCAACTCGAAACATCTAGACAGAATCCGGTCAACCGGAGCTTGCGTGTCAGGCTTCATTTGGATGAATTGTCCATGTCAGCAAAATTTTTTTCCACTTATGAAATACACAGTTTCATATGAAACTCAGCGTTTTATAAAAAGGGAAAAGAAATCCTCCTCTGCTGCCTTGACGATCATCCTCCTCCGCGGCCTGCTAGATATCTCTTCGACAATGGAAAAAATTTCTTCTTCGCTTCTCCGTCTGAAGAAAAATGACTTCATCCCTCTGTAACTTCCTCTCCTATTCCTCCAAGGTGACGCTGTTATTGGCTCCATGACTAACATCCTCTTTGACGCTGCTAAACTCCATTCGAAACCGAACGAATAAGACCGTTTCAGCAAGAAATCACGGCTGTTGTAATTATTATTGCTGGTTCTTCTAGGTGAAGCTTCTTCAATGCACGGAGTGATCTATGATATTGTAGTAGTTATAGGAGGAGTTGGAGCTGGAGGAGGCAGAGTTTGAATTACATAATCACTGATATACCATAAAAAGTCTTCGGCCCGGTTTTGAAATTGCAACATCTTAAAACAACCCACTATAGTTCTTTCTTTTTTAGCATTATTTATGATTATAGGTTGCTTGCCATTTGTAAAGGCAAACGGATATATCACAGGTAATAATACTTATTCATTTGTTATTTATTTTTTATTACTCTGTTATACTCTGTTTTGTTTTGTTACAACAGAGACTTTGTATTCTATTTGTCTACCTTCTCTTTCTTTTATTGTATATATACTTGTACCATGTATCTTTAATATACAATCGAATATACATTACAAGAAGACTGTGAACAAGATACTAAATAAAATGAGCTTCTTCTCGGAGTGACAATGACATTAAACTAGCCAAGCAATTGGAATGAGCTTCTTCTCGTAGTTGAACACAAGAAGACTGTGAATCATTTGCTGCAACTGCCATTCTGTTTGGGTACCCAAAGTGAAAGGTTCTGAATCACTAAAGTCCTCATAAAAGAATACATGACTCTAATGGCTCTCAACCCACAAGCTAATACTCACTGCATTATCCATGTCCAAAGGCCCTGTGGAGACTGGGGGACGATATGTGCTGACAACTTCGGGGCAACCCTTTGTAATTGATCCTCATAGCAATGGACTTCATCAGTATAGGATGGTCTCTTTAATGTATATATGTTCTCAGTAGATGGGGAGAGCGATGGTGAACTTGGGCTTCCTGGGTGTGTTTTCCGGCAAAAATTGCTAGAGTGGACTCCTAATGTGCAGTATTACTCCACTAAGGAGTATTCACAGCGTGATCATGCTCTGAATTATAATGTTCAGTGCACCCTGGCCCTGCCAATCTTTGAGCCTTCAGGGCAGTCGCTGGGATTTGTTAGGGAAAGGAATGAGGAAGAAGAAGAAGAAGAGGTGAAACAGTGCGTATCATAGGTGTCATTAAGTATTGCTGACATGGATAATTCATCCAAATGAAGCCTAACACGCAAGCTCCGGTTGACCAGATTCTGTCTCGATGTTTCGATTTTCAACCGAATAAAAGGTCATGTTTTATTTTGCCAAAATTGAAATGTTTGGTTAAAATTGCAAAAACCACTAAAAGTCATGATTTTTTTTGCAAATAACCCTATATAATATTTTCTTAAATTTTCTTTAGAGGTAAATTTGTTCCTCATTATAAACGTTAGGGTAAAAATGTACCTTCATCTGATAATTTTTTTTTGTGCATGTTAGTGATTAATGGATCTTGCTAACTGTTAGAATTAATTTGTGCATGTCAGTGATAATGGATCTCACTAATTGTTAGAATTAACACTGTTTGTAAGTGGAGTTTAAATATTTAATTTTTAAAACAATAAAAATGTATTTACACATCTTAAAAACATTAATGGTGAATATAAAATTAAAACACAATGTTAAAGGTGTTTTTACCTCTTATTTTTTAAGCTAGAGAGGAAAAATAAGGATTCAACCGCTGGATAACTCTACCTTTAGCATAGTATTGTACTGTTAGCTTCACATAGATAATCATTATTTATATATATAATTAATTAATAGTAGAATGTCGTAGTTTTTAAAACTAAAATTTAAAAAATAAAAAGTATATGCTAAATTTGTTAACAACATCGTATAATTTTTTATTTTGACATTTAGGTCCTTATTTTTTAATTCATAAAAACGAATTATATAAGGTAAGAACATAAAATATAACTAAAATATTGATTTTATACATTCAAAATAAACATAAATTTCTTTAAAAATTATTACATTTAGCAGAAACCTACAAAGTTAAATGAAAGAGATTTCAACCCAAAAACAGTTCAACAATTAAGCCTTGAGCTTGAGTTGAGAGTGAATTGCAGCAGGTCCTAAAACAGGATTTTCAGAGGCCCATCAATGAAAAATGAGTTGCCATTTGAAAGAGAATTTTTGTAACCAAGTCACATTTTGTCCTACCCTTTTCTTGCTAATATTATAGCTTTTGACAAACTCATTTCAAGTCGGACCACAGATGATGCTACAGGAGTTTGATTACTACATCAAACATCATTCATTCATTCGTCTTCATTGCCTATAAGTTGTTTAGAAGTATGCAAGCATGATGAAGATTTTATTTAAAAAATGTAGTTTTCATCCACATTATGATTTTGTGCTGAAAATGGCTTGCATGTGTAATTCATCTTCTACCAATATGAGAAATCTTTTGTTTGTATCTAACCTCTCAATTAAATGCATAGTTATATCATTGTCGTACATAATAAAGGAGAAAATGAATGTAAAGTTGAAATTCAGTATGCTATATGCTAAACTCCAAGGGAGGAACTACACTTGATGGTGAGAGCCCCCCAAATTTTTTTTCAAATTTATATATAAATTTAATGTTTGTCTCTCCCAACCTAATTAAATAAAACTTTAGTTTAATTTTCTATTTTTATTCAAATTTTATTGTTATTCTATTGTAATTTGGTTATGATCTCCACACTTTTAGTCCTAGTTTTGTCTCTATTAGATTTCAAATTTAACTATTATATTAAATTTTAGAATAGTACTAAAAACAGGAAAAACCCATAAATACGAGATTAAAAATACTTTCACAAATCTAATAAAATTACATACAACATTCATTAATTTAATGAATACTTGCAACAACTCTCATCACTATTTTTTTTAAACATTACAAAAGAAAAATATACAGAGGATGAGACTTGAAAAGGGTAGAAAATTAACAATTACCACATTCTAGGCATAATTATTCCAAACATATCAATTAAGGATAAAGCTCCCTATCGCGACTAGCGACAGAGAGCAGTAAATCACGGGGGGGTCATTTCCCAAAATGACCCTCCACCAATTGATAGCCCCCCCGTGTATGGGGGTAAAAAGGGAAGTCAATTTTTTTTTTATAAAATATAGAGATTTAACTGGTAATTTTGTAGGGATCTAGGAGGAAATTTTCCAATAACAGCACTGTACGACATGTATCGTCATCCATCAATTAAACAGAAGTTGCACACAAGCTTATCTAGAAGTTGCATACAAGCTTATCTAGAAGTACTGCCTTTCCTAGGAAAACACCTTGAACTGAAGTCCAGACCCACCTAACTTCTCTTCCATAACTTGGGTCAATCTCTCCACCATTGAAGAGGACAAATGATTAACCCAATCTCCAACCTCACCTTTTCTGAACAAGTGTCTGTTCTCACTGTTCAAAATAGACCTCCCAGATTTGTTCACCTCTAAATCTTTCAGCTTCTCAAAGCTACAGAGCTTAGCTACCTCTTCAACTACACCTCCTTTCTCTTCTTCCATTGAAAATGGGCAGCCAAGAAACTTGGCTATCTTCTTCAAGTGAAAATTAACGTCTTCTTTCATGTCTTCATACTTCAAGAACAGCACTTTGTCTGGTCTTTCTTTGCTCTCATTCCAATACCCTAACATATGTTTCCAAAATGGACCAAACCCAACAATCCCCTTGCAATACATGTCAAAACATTCATCTAGTGACAATGGTGGGATGCTCTCTGACCTTAGTTTATCGCAGAACATCCAAGAGGAGATGAAAGTGTCAAAAGGGTTTCGACAGATATAGATTATCTTACAGTCGGTTTTCTTGATGGATTCTTGCAAGGAAGGGAACGGAACATGGGTGCCAAAAAGTCTAGGATCAGGTAGTTTTGAGAGATCAGGAACTTGACCATTTGCATAAAGCTTATACTCAAAAAATGGCACAAGATCATGAGGATTGGAGGTGAGCAAAGGATGAGTCTTTGAGGATAATGGAAAGCTCTTGCGGTTCAAGATGGCAAAAGTTAAGGCTTTAAGCCATGTGGTGCCTGATTTTGGTATTGTGGCTATAAAAACATCATTGTTTCTCGCTTGGAAATGTTTCTGAAAAGACAAGATGGATTGGATCTCATTTGGTTGGCACCAAAAGTCTTGAAATCGATAGATATAAGGAGTTCTCCACCCTTTCTCTTTAGGAAGAGAAAGGAGCAATTCTTTGCACTCATGGCTTAGCGTCTCGTCTTCTTCACCTCCTCCTGATCTTCCTGTTACTTGGTTCTTGGTGAAATGGGAGAGGGGTGTTGAAGTGGTGGTGATGGTGTTGGTTGTTGAAAATGGCATTTTTGGTTTCTTGGGTGGGTAAATAAATTGCTAAATGATCAACTGGCAAACTATATATTGCAGTAGAAAGAAAGGCTTGCATAACTTAGGCTATATGCACCTTCTTATATATACTTGCATGCAACACCTTCTTGCCAATAAAAAATTTAAGCACGTTTGGCACATGTATGCAATTAAAATACAAATTTTAAAATCTTTTTGATCCGATCTTGTGGATAGAAACCTTTAATATATTTTAGGTGAAAATATGTGTATCAAATTAACCTAAACAAATTTTCAATGTAGCTTATTTAAAAAAAAAATAGAGACAATGATACATGTGACTACTAAGGACATGAATAGTATTATCAATGGTCCTAAAAGCTAAAGTTTTTTAGTTAAAATTATATGTTCGGCCCCATATGTAAGGAGCTATCAATTGGAAATTGATGACATAAAAGGAATTTATCTCTCCATTGACATACTATTTATGTCGCTACAAATGACATAAATCGTTATCCAAAAAATAAACAATAAGTTTCCATACCTCACATACAATTCTTTCAATAGTGTACAACTGTTAGTTGTTAACTATTAATCAAGAGAGATTCTCAAAAAAAAAAAAAAAAAAAACTATTAATCAAGAGAGAAAAATATGTTAGATTTGAAAACTACCATATTTACCAATCAATCAAGATATATTAGAGTAAAAATCATGTATCAAGTTCATCTCTCTTTATTTAATTTTTTTTGTTTGGACTTAATTTTTTGTTAATTAATTAGCAAGAATTACTTATGATTTATAATATGAAACGTCTAACCTTTATGATTAGATTTGTAATACAAAATAACACATATTTTATTTTTATTAATTAAATATAAAAATATATTTAAATTATGTATCACAAATTTAACACACTTTGGGTTTAGCGTACATAAAAGAGTAATTTACTCTCTCTCTCTCATTTTTTTGTTCTATCTTGGAAAGCTGGATGTGCACAATCTATTATTGATCCATTTATATGATTAATTAGTATTATTTCATCGAACTAAGTATTAGGTGGCCAAATAAAACTTTGAGAATTTTTTTTTTGTTTTAAACATATATTTTATAACAAATAATACATTTTAAATATTTTACTTTCAAATATTGAATAATAATATAATAATAATATGTATAAATCAGTTCAATGGATAAATACAAACATAAAACTATTCCTTTAGCACAATTCACACTTTATTTATTTAGTTGGGGTGATGGAATTCTCAAAATGCACAGAAAGTGGGCATCGACAAGCCGCAAAACACAAATGAATGAATATCATCAGTGTCCCTATCTTGCACAAAGCAGCAAGGTGCATGCATGCACAATTATTGAGCATATGTTAATCAGGGTTTCCAAATTAGGACAGTGTATAGTGAAATATATGCGATTTTAGCTTACTTTTTCATGGAGATTATCCTCACCTCATGTTGGAAACCCTCTTAACTTTTTTAGTTCTTGCCGACATGAAATCTAGGAGTGATCACCTATTTAACCTTTTTCTTTTGAAAAATTATATGTGAAATTCAATAATGTGTTGGCCAAGGCCACAAATACAATCCTTTTTAGAGCGTAACCCCATAGGACCATGATTGACAAGAAAGGAAAGTGATATGTTCAAACAAGGAAAATTTTTAAGTCCATAGGAATTTTTTTATTATTAAGATAAAATTAAAAATTATGCTTTAATAAATATCATACTAAGCCATGGTTTTGTGAAGGAATATGTCATGTCCCTGATTCAGTGTGTGTTGTGTGTGTTTTGTACAATTAAAAAAAAATATCATATTAACAAAAAAAATAAAAAAATACCATATTAAATCTATCCCAAAACCTATATTTGGTGTTAGGATGAGAGACTTAATAACTATATATATAAACTCATGTAATTAAATTTTTATTCATAGATAATTAATGTGAAATACCATCACTTAATAAGATAAAGATGAACCAACTTTTTGTTTGTTCATAAAGTTTGAATTATGTATGAAAAACAAATATTAAAAGAGATTTTCTTTTATCCATATTAATTGATAGAAGGTTATTTTTATTTATGTATGTCTTAAATTTGAGTTATGGTGCATATATGCAGTCGCGTTAAATTAGTTGTAGAAAGATTTTTACTGTCTTTATAATCCTGCTTAGTTCGAACCGGATTAATTAGAATCTAATAGATTTTGGATACCACGGGTCCAAGCGAAAAAAATTTTACCATTTTTACAAAGTAGCTACCAAATATTAAAGTTAATTATATCAGAAATAAAAATAAAATGGAACTAATTTATTACTCTTTTTAAAAAACATTAATTCACCTATGATTTTTTTTTTTTTTTTAGAAAATTCACCTATGAAATTAAGTTAAGGGAAAAACAAATTAGAAAATTTACTTCTCCGTTTTATTTTCATACCATAGTGTTCTTCTCCTTCAAACAAGTAACTTTTCCTCCTTTCAGTCCTTCACAATTGCAGCTTTCATTGATTGTGAATTATTTCTAGCTGATGTGTTATTACTTTATTTATAACATCAATATCTGCTAATTTTTGTGCTGTACAAATTATCATTCACAATACACATATTCAACATAGGATGCTTTCCAATTTCATCCAACCGTGCCTCAGCTGAATCAAGATTTCGTTTTTCTATTAGATTATTGTTCACACATCTAGGACCACTGCTACTAACTTAGCATGGAAATAGATATTTTTCCAGATATTAAAATTATTTTTAAATTTTTATCTAATAAATTAATTAAACTTTTAAATTGAATAGTCTTTTTATATAATGATATCAAAGTTTTTTTTTTTATTCTTGGCTATTTCTATATATATATATATATATACTGGTATGTTTTTTTTTTTCACCCGGAGCTAAGTGCTTCTCGTACTAGTCGTATGAGAAGCATTTAGCGGAGTCTTTTGTTTGGTAGAGCGAGAGAGGGCTCTCCCCAGACTTATTCCCCTACATCCAAAAGAGAAGGGGAGCAAGTCATGTAGAGGGAGCGAGCGAGCGAGAGAGCGTGTCTTACCCTTGAGAAATATCGAAGATATTTCGCTCATGCTCCGGCCCGCATTTCCGACCAAAGGAAGAAAATGAATAAGGGCCAACTTTTCCTACTCTGAGTTAAGAGTTAACGGCCGGAATTTTCGATCAAAGGGAGGAAATTCATAAGGGCTGACCAAACCAAAACAAAAACGCGAAAAAACAAAACCAGTATATATATACTGATATATACCGTATGGGTCCCGCGTATATTCTTATTTGTATTACAAGTTCAGTAAATAATGTAAGCGAAAATGTGTATTGTGTATTAGAGATATTAACACTACTTTTTTAAAATTCTTGAAAAAATTAACGGAGAAAAAACAAAATCTAATATTGTAGGTACTTATAGCGTCCAGTAGTTTTGGCTAGTAATTTTGGCCAAACGGTCAAGCTCTTATAAACATATAGCGGAGAGATATGGTATCGAGTCCTTCATAGTGTTGATTAGGCTTCGAAAAATGAGTATATTCTTGTAATTAATTCCTTAATTAGTTTTTGGCTTGTGTGTGTATATAGATATGCTTTTGTAGATTGATAAAAACATATATACTTACCATCAGGAGCAGTCTTTTAAACTAGACAGTATATTTTGACACACAGAAAGCTAATCCATTAACACACAGAACATTCAAAGAAAAAAAAGCTCACGGAAAGTGCTGAAAAGGACTCTCCAACTGACCAAACCAGGGACCAGGCTAATATGCTCTACTTCAAGCAAGATCAATGAGTCTTGTAGCTGTGTGCATCACTGTAACCATGGTTGAATAATATATAAGACAAGGGATGCATCATTTTCACAATTGTCTGCGTGGTACTAACCAATGATGCATAATATATGGTAGAAAAATCATAGCCAAAGAACCCTTCAAGCGTATACAGTCAAATAATTAGATAAGTACTGAGTACTGTCGAGATATTTCAGCAGAAAAAGATTCCCTTTTGGTCCTTGTACCATGAATTGAAATCTAGTGCTCTTCCCTTCAAATAGAACATGATATGTTTCTGTAGACAATAAAATCAATGTATCACATGATGTATGCATACTTTGCATTTGGATTAGCACACAGTACTGGGTATCGAGAGAACTGCTTAATCTAAACATGTAACATTACTTTCTTGTGAAATCATCATGAATATAAAAAAACCTCAGCAAGCACAAGGGCCATCTCTACTTGTTTTTCAAAATTTAATAATAGAAAATGACTTCAGATAAGGTGTAACACAATAATCGACATATAATTTTATTAAAATTCAGTTCTAAAAAATGTTGCGAAAGAAACTTTCAATACTATTAACATATTTTTTAAAAATTATATTAACTGCATGGTGAAGAAGACGTACACGGAATTCTCTTTACTATTTATTAACTCGTGAAACCTACCAAGTATTCAATTCAAATAATTCCATAAAATGTCAAAACCATTTTAAGTTAAAGAATAAGACCAATACTTGCATGGCACAATCAATGCTAGGCAATTGTGGTCACCATTCTAGTATATATGTAGTAGTTAGGAACTCTAGCTAGAGGGAGTATCAATTTGATTGAACGAACTCTAAGAGCTTCTCATGCTTATCAGCAACCAAATTTTTGCAAAGTAATTTAGCTAACAACAGTTAATGCATCAAACAGACCACAACAACATTAATGTAGGGCACATGTGACTTACAGAGTGTAAAGGTAGCGGTCCCAAAGCAGCAGAGAAAGATTATTATTATTTATTGGAGCAAAGGGTCTTTCTATAGAAAGGAATGCTCTGACATTGTCCAACCAAACAGTTTTGGTCCTTGGCAAAATGCACAAATTTTATCTTGAAGTATATATTAGTCCATTTTACCAAATATCTACTGTGATATTTTCATATCTTCCCAATAAAATGTGTGAAATGTGCAAAGAAGAGCCTTCTATTTCATGCAACAATGATAAACACATGATTTTGGTTTTTCAAAGGGGGTTAGAATTATTTAGTACAATCGATAAAGATATGTCGAATTCTTATCTCTTACTTTCTTCTTTTACAACACGTTTACTTGGTTTCACAATCTTTTTTCTTAGTTTTCTACCCACTCTTTTAACATTAAATCATTTATATCAAGTCGACAATAAATAATGATAAAAATATCAAATACAAATAGGGTTTGCACTTCTTTTTTTTTCATATGTTGTTTCGGTATTTTGTATTTATAAGGACTCTGATTAATATGGAGTTCGAGCCGGATGAACTCAAAAGGAGGATAAAACTTTCCCAGCACTTATTTATACTTTTTAAATATAAAATAAACTAGTCGTCAATCCATACGTTGCGCGGACTTTAGACGACATACACATTTTGATATAATTATTAAGATATAATTACTAAATAATTTTAATAAATTAAAAAGTACAAATTAATCAAATATAAAAGTGAAAGTTTAAAAGTTATTATAACAATTTTATTTAATAATTTTTATTAAATGTACATATATATATTTTTAATATGTGTAGTAATAATAATAATTGAATAAATAAAAGAAAAGAAAAATATAAAATAATTGATAAGTTACACATTTTTACTTACGTTACATAAAAAGAAAAATGTGTTTTAATTGAATAAAAGGTGAATGTTTTAATTATAATAAAAGACATAATTTCTAATAAAAAAAAAGAGTAGTGTTTAAAGTATAGTATAATTAAAGTGTTTTAAATAAAATAATACATATGTATTTTAAAATATGAATTTTTATAAAGAAAAAAAAGGTAACTAAATAAATTAAAAATAAAATATACTACAGTAATTTTATTTTTTTAATTTTTATTGTGATTATTTTTAAATATAATAGGATTTGGTTTGAGAACTGTTAAATTACTATTGAAGTATTGATAATAGTGTTTTAGTTAAGAAAATTTTAAAAAATAGAATTTTTAATGGTTTAGGAAAAATGATTGAGTGATTTGAGATAAAAAAAAATGCGTATTATATAAATACTTTTAGAATTTGAGTAGTATTGGAAGATGCATATTAGTGTTTTAGTTAAAAAATAATACTAAAA
>CATIWK010172919.1:0-34058 GCA_949634005.1 Mallotus japonicus
TCTATTAAGTGGTTGAGTAGAGAGAAAAGGTGAGCAAGCCTCACAAAAAGGAAAAAGAAAAGAAAATAACACATATCCTAAAAGTATTGAGAGCTCTTGTAAGGAGATTAAGAGGGCTAGCTTCAAGGTCAATGGAGAGGGCAAGCTTAGCACTTCTTGATCAAGGCAAGATGGGGATATGGTGGAGCTTGGTGTCTCAAGCTAGAGGCCTCACATGTGGGAGGCTTGAAGAGATGATTCATGGGATGAATCATGGAGACAAACCATTGTAGTAGATAAATATGGTCTTCATCAACCTTATGAAAATTGGTAAGTAATTCCGCAACTTATGATTTCCATTGATGTTTTGTGCATTAGTTGTGTGTTGATTGCAAATTGGATCTTGGATTATGGAACGCTAGATTAGATCTAGGGTTGTGGATTGTGAAAATGTTTGTAATTTGCTCCATTTAGCATTGGATGTTTAAGCGCCACAACCGGATTACTTTCAATGTAATGTAGGTGCATATGTAATATTTATAGAAAACAAAATCTACATTTACTATGTGCTTATTCTCTTGGAAAAATACACCGTAATTATTATGGGTAATTTTTTTTGGGTAAATTATTAAAACCCCCCCTGAGGTTTACTCAAATAGATTAGTGCATCTCTCATTTTTTGACACAAAAATAAAGAGTTAAAAAATTAAAGGACAAAAGATGAAGAAAATGGACACAAAAATTTAAGGAGTTCGATTCCTCAATGAATTTACGTCTTCACCTAATTTATCTATAAGTTAGGATTTTTGAACCATTAACTCCAATCTATTATACTAGATTGAGTACACAAGAGTTTTAGAGGCTAAATTCAAACATTTACATGAATGGAGTTTTTTTAGTTGAACTCTAACCAAATTCTCAAAATCCCAAGTGTTTTACGGATCACACTTAAATCAAATCCTTTAGAAAGAATCCTCACTTCCCTTTCTTCCTAACCTAAGGAGTAGAAGATAAGAATTTATAGCTCTAATTACTCAATCCAAATACTCAAAGTGTTTATCAAACAAAGTACAATTAATTGAATACAAAAGAAGAACAATGAATGTTTGAAAAATGGTAGAGTTCTAAGAAAAAAATTGCTTTACCAAACTCTCTAACTTCTTTAATGACTCTCATATAATAGGAGAGTGAAAAATGACTATTAAAGAGCCTCAATCTCATCTAAACCTTCTCCTTCTTCATTTAATGCTAATTCAACTTTTGCAGGAAAATGCATGCTCACGATCGTGAGGAACGAAAAAACTAATTGTTACCTTTGATTGTTAATCGTTAGAGGCTTAACATATTACTCGTAAGTATGATCATGATCGTGACTAGTGTGCTCATGATCGTGGAATCCATCGTGAGGAAATAACATAGTGGAAGCCTATAAATAAAAGGGATAAATATCGAAAATCTGTTGATTCAAACAAGAATGCTAAAAATTTAATCTTCTATAACCTTTTGATTCAATAATACCAGGAAATAGGCATCAAATTAGTTGATTCTAAAGAATGCCGAAATTTGAAGAAAATATAATTCTATATAAAATTGTCAAAAACTATCTCCAAAACAAAACATAATGAATAAAAAGTGCTCACAACGAAACCCTAAAAATAAAAGGACAAAAGGCCGAATAAAAATATAAAAATAAACAAAAATTAAGCACGAAACTTTAAAGCCTAAAAATAGCTTCAAACAGTCGCATTTGGGCCTAAAAATGGGCTATAATAGGTAATCTTATTGTTCATACAAATCTTTGAATGTGCTTCGATTTGACATGCTGTGGGCCTCATAATTCATTCGAAATCAAAAGTTATGGCCTTTTGAAGCACTGTTGCACATCCTAGCCCTTTTATCACCATTTAATCGCTCTATAAATTATAGAGCTAGTTGGTCCACATTAGGAAGACTGGAAGAATACCTCAATTTAGTTGCTAATGATCACGAACAAGACATACTTGATCACGATTATGGGACTGCTCGTGAGGACTACTAGACATTAGAAGCTTGAGAGAGTTTGAACGATCACGAGTAGGCATGACATGGTCAAGATCGTGGGGCCAATCGTGAGGACCACTATGATATTTTAATATTAAGTGCTCCTTGGCCCAAGGACATGAGGAACTTGACCACGATCATGGTGTGCATAATCACAATCGTGGAGTAGCTCGTGAGGAGTGCTCAGAACTTGAGAAATTTAGGTTTCTTGATTTCAAATGATCTCTATTATGAACATAACTTATATATACACTTAGGCACACGAATTAGTGAATCAAAATTGATTTTTTAAGGTTAAAACATGGATAATTATATATTAATCACGCAAATGATCAATATTTTAGTTTAGAGTTGAATTTATTGTAGTATTTTTATTATTATTTTTTATATATTTCTCCATTTGAATAAATTTTTTTATTTCATGTAAAAAAAAGGTGTAAATTTCTAATAACATGCAAAATATGATGCATTAGGAGTGTATCTACTTTCTAGCTTTGATTGAGTTGATATATATTTTATATAATTATTTTTTATTTTTTATTATTTTGGCTCAGAGTTGCGTTCATTGTAGTATATATTTTTAAAATTTCTCCACTTAAATAAAATCTTTTACTTCATGTGAAAAAGGTGTAAATTTTTAATAACTTACAAAAATATGAGTCACTAGCTATGTTTTTCTTGTTTCACATATGCAAAATTTTGAAGGCATATTAGCATAAAAAAATTCAAATGTTTACAATTTTTTATAATTTTATTCAAAATTTTTTCTTCAATTTTTATTGGTTTTGGGTTTTTTTAGCCATCTTTTGGCTAAAAGAACCCAAATACTTTACTTTTTTTTAAAAAAAATTTTAATATCATAAATAAATTATATTTGAGTTTTAATCTTAAACTAGTGTAGGTTTTATTCCATTTATATGGTTATTTTGTTGGTATTTTGGGCATTTTGATATGGATTCTTTACAATTTATGGAAAAATTTATAGAGATCCAAATATATACACAAATTTAAGTTTGATGTGTTATTTGACTTCAGGTACCTCTCCCTCTTTAGAGTTAGGAGTTGAACTGTGTATATCTCACTTTTTTATGGAGGCTGAGCACATGCTAAAGTTTATGGATGCACCCATATTGGTTTGTTAGTTTTAGTTGTTTGTGGAAAATTGTTATACACAACAAAATTGAAAATTAGAGACAATTTAGTTTGAGACGTCTTGTAAAACATCTTGAATTAATAATGTTTTGTGATGTTTTATGAAAAGAGTCCCATAAAGTGAAAATTTTGGTGCGTTTAGCTTTTTCCTATTTATTTAGGATGAAATTTTACAATTAGAGATGTTTATTTAGATAAGACATAAACTTGGTGCGTCTTATCTAAATAAACATCGCTAATTGTAATGAGATGTTTAGATAAGCAAACGTTTTATGTCTCTAAATGTGTGCCTTTTGAGACGTTTTCTGAAAATGTGTCGAAATGAGTTAATTCACAATAATTATTAGAAATGTTTTTTTTTAAATCATCTTTAATAATTTGTGGTAGTTATTAGAGATGTTTTTATAGCCATGTTCCCTAAAATGTTTATATAAATTATAAACTAATTTTTTCTTTTTCTAATTATTCTTTCCTTTTCCTTTTCTAAACCTAATTACACACACACATGAACCATTCTGATTTGATTTTTGCCCATTAATCCTTCTGCACACATACGTTGATGCTAATAGCCTATGCTACCCACTCTGACGATGACAATGATGAGAATTTGAAAAAGAGAAGTCTGCAAGCCAACAAATATATTTCCTTTTTCTTTATTGACTTCATCTCATCAATGAAAATCCGATTCAACCAAATCATGAGACCCATTCTGCCACCAGCTTCTGCTTTAGCTCAGTTGATTACCTGAAACTTTTTTCCTTCTTTTCTCATTTCTTTTTCTTTTCCATTCTTCTCTCTTCTTGTCTTTCTCTTGTTCTTTTCTAAACCTAATTCTTTTAATTATCTTCTTTTCTCTGAAATCGTCTAACAATGAAAATGATTTCTCATCCCTCAGTTGATTTCTTTTACTATGATTGTTGGCAATCGAAGTCGGTATATATACAGAAGGCAATCCCTCTATTTTTCAAGGTTGGATTTCTCATTTCTCAGTTTAAGAAACTATAACTATATAGTTTTTTAGACTGTTATTGTTCAAATAGTCTATGATATTAATTTGGAAAAAAGTACAAAAACTCCTTTAACGTTATGCCTTAATCTTAATTTACCATATACCATATAACTTTTTTTTTAGGTGTAAATGCACCCTTATTTTTTTAAAAAATAACACATATTCGCCTCTCCAACAGATTTCGTTTACAACTTTGATAATTAGCCATTAAAACATACTTATGTGGCCTATAGGTCCTACTAATTTTGACATGTTTCAATAAGTGAATACATTTTTTATGTGGGACCCATATGGTAAAAAAAGGCATGTTTAAACATTAATAATCTATCTTCTTTAAAACTAAATCCCTAAATCGTGAAATCCTTGTGACCCAAAATTCCCAAAACGTGAAATCCTTAAACCATAAAATTTCCAATTTAAGAAATCCTCGCTAAAAAAAAACTCCCAAATTAAAAAATTCCTAAAATCGATAATATATAAGTAGTAAATCTTGAACTTAGAAGCTTGATGAAGCAATGAATCTCATTGTTGTTGAAGAAGATAGACATTGCATGTTAAAGAGGAAGTAGACTCGTACTGACTTGGTGTTGAAGTTAGTGTAGTGTTACATAAGGAGTTTTTGCATTGAAGGTAACGAATAAATATATTTATTGAATCTTTTCAAATAAAATATAGTGTTGGCTGGGATATTTAAATTGAATGTGCTATTGGGTGTGGAAATACATGCTTTATGAGGGAAAAAGTTATCTTTTTTATGCTGACATGTTTTAGAAGTGGTTTCGATGGTAGTGGACCTACATGTTTTAATTTTCTAGAACAATGACTTTTATTTTATGTATGCATGTATATTATTTATAGTAAAAATGGCTTTTTTTTTATATATAATTTAGAATTGATTTTTTTTATTTGGCATTTTTATGCAACATGTCTGACCTTGTGAACATACATTTTCACTATTGCGGTAGATGGGTTTTCAATCCTGAAATTAAGTATGGGGGACATTTTACAAGACTTTGATTGTGCTATTCTGTTTTATTTATATATTAGAGAGCGATATGTAAAGCAGTATGCATATGCATATATGAGCACAATATTTATGCTTGAACCTGGAAAGGCAATGAATGATGGAATGTTATTAATAGATGATAATGATGGAATTAGGAGTGTGTTGGGTTATATTCAGAAATATATATGGGCTAATTATATTGAAGTTTATACTACCTATGATGTAGATGTACCTAGGAATGCAACAAATATTTTTTCAATGGAAGGACCCTTGGATCAAAATGAAGAAGTTGAGATAGGAACACAATATAGTGTGAATATTATAATAAATGACAGTTATGTAGATAAGGGAAATGAAGGTGATAGAGAAAAGGTAGGTGGCAAGAAAGTGAGCACAATAGGGAACAAGATGATAGAGGAGAGAACAAAAGGGAACAAGGCGATATAGGTGAACAAATTGATACATATGGTAGGGAAGATGAGCAAAATAGGGAATAAGGTGATAGAGAAGAGAAGGGTGGCAGGGAAGAGATTGAGAGTGAAAGTGACAATAAGGTTAATGACAATAATGCCCTAGAAAAAGAGAGGGTCTTATATGATGATGATGGAGGTCCTTTCTTTACGGTTGGCATAACTTTGGCCAATGCCAAACATGCTAGAGAATGCATTGCAAAGTATGTAGTTGCTGGAGCTATAAAGTTGAACTTTGTACAAAATGAACCAAGTAGAATTAAGGTAAACTGTGTCAATGCTGAAGGCTACAAATTTTTAATTTTTATTTCTAAGGATGGAGACAATCCTAGACTTGCTGTGAAGACATTATAGCTTGACCATGATTGTTTTAGAACATCTGAGAATCCAAGTGCTAATGCTAGATTTTTAGCAAATTATTTCAGAAAGCAAATCATCAAACACCGTTAAATAAAATCAAGAATTTTAGAGAAGCTACAAAAGAAGAAACAAAGTTGAATGTATCTGTGGCAAAATGTAAGAGGGCAAAAAAGTAAGGATTTTAGAATTAGATGGGAGTTTTAAAGTGGAGTTTAGATATCTAGCAGCATATGCTGAGGCTTTAAAAAAATGAACCCTGGTACCACTACTCATATTGGCTTATGTGAAGACAGTCTACAAGAGGGAAAAAGGGTCTTTAGGCATATGTTTATTTATTTTGATGCCTTAAAGAAAGGTTGAAAAGATGGTTGTAAACCATTAATAGGTGTCGATGGCTATTTCTTCAAGGTAGTTTGCAAAGGCCAATTATTGGTTGCAATTGGTTTAGATACGAATGATCAAATGTATTCGATTGCATGGGCAGTAGTAAGTAAAGAAAACAAGGTTAATTGGAGGTGGTTCTTTGAGAGGCTATTAAAGGAACTAGAGCTGTAAGATGGTTCAAATGTTACTATAATTTATGATATGCAAAAGTTATGAGTGTCTGCAATAAATTTATGTTTATATTAGTTTTCTTTGTATATGTGATATCTGATTTCTATTTGTGTTTTGTTGTAAGGGTTTAATTGATGTTGTTAATAGTGTGATTCCTCAAGCTGAGCACAAGTGGTGTGAGAGACATGTGTACTCAAATTGATCAAAAAATGGGGAGGAGAGGAATTTAAGAAGCATTTTTTGGATATGTGCATTGAGCACATTCCCAGAAGAGTTCAAAGACAATCTAGAAAAACTTGGAAATCTTAGTAAAAAGGCAGTAGAGGATCTCCTAAAATACCCTCCACATAACTGGTGTAGGACTTATTTTAGCAGCAAGTACAAATCCTATATGATGGACAATAATATTATTGAGTGCTTTGATGCGTGGATTGAGGATCAAGGTTCAACCTTATAGTAAGTATGCTTGATGACATTAGACTTCAAACAATGCACTAGATTGCAGAGAATAAAAAATTGTGTTCAACATGGGTAAATAAATGGAGTCCTAGTTGTATGACAATGTTTCAAAACAATAGAGAGAATGCTTTAGGATGTCAAGTAGTTTTTAATGGGGATGTAGGGTTTGAAATTGGAAAGGGTGAAGACAAGCACACTGTATACATTGATAAGAAATTGTGCATATGTAGAGCATGAGAGCTTACTGGCATCCCATGCTCATATGTAATACGAGCTCTAGGTTACCTAAAAGTTGATCTTATAGCTTATATCTCTAAAGGGAATCAGAAATCTAAGTACATGACAACATATTAATATCCTTTATAACCAATTGGAGGCAAAACTTTTTTGAAATGTGATGAATTTCAGCCTATTGAGCCACCATCTATCACCAAGTTGGCTGGTAGACCACGAAAGAAGAGAACTAGAACAAAAAATAAACCAACTTGAACTATTGGACAACTTTCAAAGAAAGGTCAGGTCCAAAAATGTCTATTTTGTCATTAACAAGGACACAACTAAGTTAGGTGCCCAAATAAAGGAAATCAGGTGAGACAATTATGAGATTTAACTTTGCATTTGATGGATTTTTTTAAATATGTTGATCAACCTTATTTGAAACAGATTTAAGGAAGTCAAACAATAAGTCCAATTGAGGGCTCTTCTTCTCAGCAAACTAATTCCACCACTAGAGCAGGCACTAAAAATCAGAGGTAGAGGCAACAGGACACAACATTGTTAGAATGAATCATGTAAGACAGTTAGTATATTTAATTTTTCAAATGAGAAATTTGTGAAATTTGGTGATCTGATAAAAAATAGGCCAAACAGACTCAACGAACTCGGCTAACAAATCCAAGTGAGGGTTCTTCTTCTTAGTAAAATACTACCACCATCAAAACATGCACAAGAAACTAGAGGAAGAGGCAGAGTCAACAACGCACCAACATTGTTAAAGGAAATAGAAATCCACCTAGTATTATTTTGAATGATTGATGTTATTATGATGATATTAAATGATTTTTGTTTTGTTTTTTCAACCTGGATTGGCTACTGAGAGGGTCATTGCAGCAGGCTCGCAAGAGGCAAGTGTTTGTCATAAAGTTAATCCTAATATAAGGTTTCCAATCCCTAATGAAAGACAATTAAAGAGAAGCAAAAGTCAGTCTCATATACCATATTGTACAAGAAAAATCAACTTTACTGGAGATGGATCTAATGTGAGTTGTGCCATATGTCTACCTTTCACAGCTCTAGGTTTACAATAGAATAGAGGCCCTTCCATCACTTCAAAACAACTACAAGAGCAAAGGGATCAAATAATTGGAAAAATGAAGCAAAGAGAAACTGGAAAACAGAACAAGAACACCTAAATACATTCCAATGCTTGCTAGAAATATATGCACAATTTAAATGGCTAGTTTTTTGGTATTTTTTTTGTAATTATTAGTGGAAATGATGTATTTATTTTTTGTAGTGGAACATGAACTAGGTCTATTGAATTTTAGTTCCATTTGAACTAATACTCTGAAACTCTTATCGGTATTTTGTACAGTGTAAGATGCACAAATCCATCTCATATTTTGCTTTATAATATGTATCTACATCTCATCTTCTCAATCATTTTCATTAATTTTACATGCTTGTTAGAAAATCATTTAAAAAAAGATAAATTGCTTAACAAAAGATTCACATTTGTAACTGCACAAAAGCTTTACTTAGCATAACATAAATTTCAATACTGAGCAAAAATATTAGGATACATCACTTAGCAAAAACAACTGATCAAATCCATCAAATTAAAACCATAATTGCCATCTACATAAGAAAATATACAACAATAAAATTTAAGATATCACAACAACAACATATGCCATTTTCATCCTCTTTTGGGCAATTTGAACTTCTGCATGATCATCCAGATAAGCTTTCTTCAATTTTCTTAACTCAAACCAAATCTCAGCAACTTCATTATCAACAGTAACAACGTCCATCTTCATCATTCGTAAATTTATGTTTTCAACTAGTAGATCGTCCCATTATTTTTTCAAGTCATTCAATACCTCCTTAGCCATGTCATTCATAAACATATCATGCCATTCAAGATACTTACAGTTTGCATTCTCGCCACCATCCTTATGCATATATTTGCCCAACAATTGTCACCCAAAACAATCAATAATCAAAAATATTAAATAGAAATTTGAAAAATTACTTACTGCATGATAATGGCAACTGTAAAATCTTTCTCCATAATTATTTTGTCCATGAGGCCCATCGAGGAGCCTTTAGCCTACGACCTCTAATTCTGCAATGGCATTATTTGATGGTTCAGGATAATCATACTCCATTAGGCTATGCCTAAAAGAACTTGCTATAAAAGATGATGAAAAAGCCATTTGGGTATTTCGATAAGGTGTTATGTGTTATTTGTTTAACGATAAGGGTACATTTACACCTAAGAAAATGTTATGGGGTAAATTGAAATTAGGGTAAAATGTTATTTTTTCTTATTAATTTTTAGTTTGTCAGATTTGCTTATTTGTATTGTAATACCTTTGTAGTATATTGTAAATTTGTCTTTTTTAATGGTATTTTATCATTGGTACAATAACATTGTTATTTAAGAAAAAAAAAATAGATGTGAACTCCAAAGGAGGAGGATGCTAAAAAATTAATGGCATTCATTTTCAACAACATTCATCATTTATAACTTGTATCTCATTAATTGATGTTTCATCGTAGAAGTGGAAAATTTTCAAGGTTTCATTTATAACAATGGAAGTGGAAAAGTACCAAGCTTTTAGTTGCAACGACTACTAGTGATGCATGCCTCCGGTAGAGTTTTTTTTTTTTTGAGTTTGTTTTATAAAATATTAGAGCTCAATGTTATGCAAAAATAGAAGCTCTCCCATTTCTGATTTTTCTGTAGTTGAATTCTTTGGAACTATAAAAAAATTGTAATTAGAATGGTCTAACACTAACAATTTGTCCCCAGACCTGGAATATAGAATCTAAAGGAATCCGACAGAAAAAGGTTTTATGAAATATACAACTGTAAGTATATTAGAATAATTTATAAATAAACAAGCTTAGGGTTTAACCAACAAGCCAATCCGAACTCCATTGATGCACGCAAGTAATGCTTAGGGCTCAATAACAAGCCAATCAAATCAACAAAGAGTTGGTCTGGCTTAAAAATCAAGTGACAGGTAACCAAATTAATTTGTTAGCTGCAATTATTACTTCGTTTTGGCTTAAAATTTAAGTGACAATTAAAAAAAGAAAAAAAAAAAGCTTGTACCTTTAAAAATGCAAGTAAATACTTAGTTTTCAATGTAATAAGCAATTAATTACTTTAAAAGAATCATACTTTTAAAGTTTTAAATGTATTTCCTATGTCAATAACCAAATTATTTTTACTTATATTCTGATTTTTCTTACAATTACATCAAATAAATAAATAAATAAAATTTAATCAAATATTATTTTTTAATTTCTATATTAAACTTCACATAACAATTCTTTATATTTATTACTTATCTCCTTTAAATTTATTCCAATTTTATTCATTTTTGAACAATAAAATTATTAATTTAATAAATATTAAGTCCAAAACCATGATTAAACTTAAATCCTTGAAGTCTTGCTTTTTTAAGTCATTGAATAGCTTATTTAGATTGGACCATCATATAAATCCTAACAAAAACAGCAACTATAACTCTACAAGCCTTTTTCATTGTTTATATCTGTGGCAGATGAGCCATTGTTATTGTAATGATGCAAGATGAAACTAATTCTAGCATAACTTGTAAATTCTTGCAAGTTGTTCCAAAAATTACCATGTTCCACTTCAACAAGTTGCAGCAACATTTCAGTAACAAAAAGAAAATATAAGAAATCTACCAGGTTATCTAAGACCTGCAAAACATAGAAAGAGCCACAATACTATTCACAGCTTCATGTCGACGCATTCAACCTAGCATACACAAGCATCAAACGGGCTTTACCTAAAATTCTGACGTACAGCACGCCATACTGCATAAGGTGCTTTGTTGAGCAGAGGCCATTTCAACCTTCCATGGTTGGCTTAGGTGTCTGCACCACAAACTTGAATGGCACCTACAAATGGCAACAGAGCTCGCATCAATACATCATATAATCAAGAACACCATGAAAAATGAACTTGAATGGTGAAATAGTCACAATTATTGAATAACAACTACGTTTTTTAACAGCTGCTTATGCAACGAAGGCAGTGACATAACAAGTGATTCTCACACATTAAACTTGAAGACAGAATCATACACTTCTTCTAGGAAGAAAGAAAGCACCAAAACAACATGCATCTACCTGGCTCAGACTTGACACCTCAGTTCAGTTCCAGTCAATAAAGAAAGGGCAGGACAAGTTTATTTCACCTTGCAATACAGGATACAATTAATTTACCTTGCAGCAAGAGGCACAAGAAAAAGCCCACAATGTGCCATGCTTTAAGGTACTTTAGTCAAAAATTCTTTTGCATTCTGAATCATGTGTGCATTTTTACATTCAGTTGATATAATTCAATTTGAAAACACAACTAGATATCCAAGTCAACCAAAAATGTAAAAAGACCTTTGATATCAGTCATTGAAAGAGGGAGAGACAATTAGGATACACGGGACAATCTAATCAGTTACTTGAGAGTAGTGTCGAACAGTGGGAAGGGAGAGCATGAGAGATAGATCAGTGGCTATTCAAGTGCTGCAGTCAGCACTACAGTTTACTCAAGAAGCAGCCTTTGAAAAAGAAAAAGAAAAAGAAAAAGAAAAAGAGAAAATAAATAAAAAAAAAAAGAAAAGGAATCACAGCAAGCACATAACAATGTCCCATAAATATTTGTTCATCAAGGACTACAACATCCTGGAAGCAAACTTGAGATTATTACCAAATAGAAGAAAGTAAACAATTTTCTGAACATGAAAATCCTAGATATAATTAATACGTTCAACTTTCATCATAAGAAATCAAGTCAAAATAATTCCTTAATTTATTAAATCTTGTGGCTGCAACAGGTAAAGAGACTAACAGTCGCCTAATGTTGCATTATTACCAGAACACATGAACTGCAAAACAATTACAGACCATGGGCAGTGGACCAGGTTCAACGACTAGTCAGCAAATAGATCACAACTGTCTCCATGACGGTTACAATATGTCAGGCTCTAGGAAGAAGAATGAAAGTGAAAGGAGTCAATTTGTACAAGTTCTAGTATGTCTCTTGCTTGCAGGTGAGTTTCTTTTTCCTCTTTTTTTTTTTTTCTCTCCCTCTGTGATATGTAGGAACTTTTAGCATATGTGAACCTATCAAAAATAAATGTATAAATACGATTTGCAGGATCTTAAACTGAAAATTATAGGCTAATAGCACAATTATGATGCAATCCTTGAATTGATACACTAAATACATTCCCCGCTGATGTGCACTGCACATATGATGCCAATTGCGAGTGTCCAAAGATACTGATTAGTAACTGGCCCAAAAGAAGCAAGGATTTTAATCTCGTTTTGCACAGCAATATGTGAAGTTGAGAGAAAAGAAAAATCAGCAACTACTAGCTCTATTATCTTCTCGGTTTCAGTCCTCATTCAATTTCTTTGCAGAGAGACACCAATAACTATAAATTTAGTGATTATGAGTGGGATGGGTGCCATTTTGGAAGGCAAGAATCCTAAAAAATATAGCCTGAATTACATGAATGCATGACATGTTTAAGATTTTTGTCCTCACTTATTTTTCCAAAGCTCTCGTATGTGCATGCATCGATGCAACAAATCTGATAGTTTTAATTCAATTATTGGTAGCAAAATTTTTTTCCCATATTTGGCAATGTCGGCAATCCACTTCTTAGAGAGATTAAAGCCACCAAGTTCAAGAGATCTTCCAGCTTACTCAACAGATAAGATCTCTCCAGATAAATGTGATTTTGAACAGGCTAATAAGAAATTATCTTCAATTAGACATACTCAAAAGTTCCAACCTCGAGTTTCCTGTTATACTGAGAATTCATGCTTCATTCCAAGCTAAACACCTCGCATAGAGTAACAACTAGAAATTGTCCAGCATCATTACTAATATTATCTATTTCTCAGGTACAGGTTAAATTGCTTCTCTTTATCTTCCATGAGGGTACTGCAGTTTTTTAGAAGCAACCCAAAATATAGTATCCAGACCTTTGCTTAATGGTTAATAAGTTAATTTCTACTTATCAAAAGAGGCACACCCCACCCCACCAATCACAATGGGGACAAATAAAGAGGTGATGTGTCTTCTTGCCAATTTGAGCTGTGGTGTGAAATTCCAATTTCCATTTGACAGATTTTTTTTGCCCTCTTTGATGAGTGGGAAATTATGAACAGAAAAAAATAATGTTGAGTAAAATTGGTTAACTGTTAATAGATATCAAAATTGTTAAAATTACATGTCATAACCAAAATGTTCAGAAAATATAAAAAGAAATAAAAAAAATGTACTAGTAAACAGAACTTTCTTTTGTTCATTGTTTTGGTTAGATCCTTTTTTATAGCTAATCCCTTGCAAAACCTTCTCATTATTATGCATCAATAAATAACAAAAAGAAATCTTAATGTAATAACCAGATGGCCAACTATCATTCAAAAAATTTACATTCAAGGTAAGCTGTACCTTTCATTGGAGACTTCTTCTCATTATTATGCATCAATATATAATAGAAAGAAAATATCAAGGTAATAACCAACCAGATGGCCAACTCTCACTTAAAAAATTTGCAATCAGGGTGAGATGTACCTTGTACTGGAGGCTTGTTATTGTTGACTTCAGTAAAGCATCTCCAACTAGCAATCTCAATCTCTTGATAAAATCTCCCCTGCTCATCTTCTTGGCCTGATATTATAAACAAAGGAAGAAAAAAATAAGACAGAAGGACAATAGAAAATATTTAAACTAAAATAGGAAGATATTTATTCAACGTACATGGAACTGCTCATAATAAGTAAATACGAGTTTCATTTCTTTATCAGAAACTTTATCTGAGATTGCAGCAAACAACATAGGGAAAGGCATAAAAGGAGATTTAGGAGTCCTCGTATTGCTTGAACCAAGACTTGAAGCTTTTCCTAGAGATGTCCTCGATTCTGAGGGCAGTTGGTTTTTTCTTCCCTGAAGACAATAAAAGAATGTTAACAGTCAGATGAATGTAAAATAGCAATGATATAAGATACTAACAGCCCAAAAGAATACCAGAATATCAACTGTAATTGGCACGTCAACATCAAGAACAAAAAAATTAAAATATGCTAGTTTAACAACTTGTTGCTTAAAAGATAGTTTGCATGACTATGCTCAATTGTCTAGCACGCTTCAAGTACAAAGGATGGTCCAACTTCTCAAATGCCATTCATTGTACCCACCCACACTCACCCCTGAACTCATGCTCAACATTTTACAAAATTGATTTTATCATATATATTGAAAAATTTACTCGTGTTTAAGGATTAAAAAAAATTGAGGCGCAAAAATCCAAGACAATTTTGAACCAGTTATGCACTGCACAAGCAATACACAGACAGTAAAATACTTTAACCCACTACTATACAACTCCCCAGCTGTTCCCCAACCAAAATACCCAAAAGAAACCTTTGCTAAACCGGATATCCACAGGTCAATTACATTGTCAAAGTCTTTTATTAGGACCATATTTGGTCAATAACCATTGTGTCCTTAGATGCATTGTCATTTCCTTAAATGCAGTGGCTTGCTCACAGCATGCTTCAAAAGCACCTCAGTGGAAGCTTTTAACTAAAGCATCATAAGGAGCACTGTTGCCAAAAGTAGCTACAGAAACTATGCCCAATAGAGTGTAATAAAGTTCCAAATAAAAAATTCAAGTTGGTAGGTATTAGTCATTGTACTGTGCATCACTTGTTCATGAAACAGGTCAAATAAGTCAAAATATATGCAAGGAATCTAGCCAATGAGTCTTGTAGAAGCAAAAGAAATTGAAAAATACAATTGGCATCCTTACAGATTCAGAAGCAGGAGATTCTGTCTGTAGATTTAAATCAACTTCAGCGTATCCTATTGGCAGATTCAGGTCAACAGTTGAGGAATCTATTGCCAACTTCCGATAATCCCCTCGTGATGACGCAGTTATGCCAGAAACAGCATGCTTTGAATCACTTTCTGTCAAAAGCCCTGAGGGAACAAAATAGAATAAAACTAGAAGTCAAGTAGAAAGAAAGGTTAAAAAAAAAAGAAATTTTGATATTCATACTGCATCTGCAGAAGACGCCTCAAAGTATGGTGGAGTGGTGATTGAACTCTTGAACGAAATAAAACCCAAACCAAAGTAGATGACTATGAATTGTAGATTTAATCATCAGCATCTGCAGAGATTGGTCCATCCAGCAAATGACCAGCAATTGGAAAGCATGCATCCACTATACAAAAGCTTTAAAGCTCCCATTCATTTGTAAAAGATTTATATATGGATATAACATATTTGTGAGTGTGAGGGTGCATGTGAATAAACATATAGAGGACATATTATTCATCCAGAAACTGAAACCTAAAAAGGAATGGCATATCACCTTCAGCATTTGAAGAGACCTTGAAACTAACAACAAATTCCGGATAAATATGGGTGTTCATATTCATATTCCAAACTATATATTCTCTGGGATTTTGAAGGTCATCAACACCACTATCAAAGTTCTCACTACTGGAATGAGTCTGTGGACTCCCAGGCTGAATAAGCTCCATTTTTCCCATTATTACACGACAAAATACCATGTGTCGTGCTCCATTTTCGTCAACATCACAAAATTGTGCACTGTAAATAATCAGAACATTATTAAAAAAAAAAAAGGGCAAAGCAGATGACAAAGCATGACATGCACTTCTCTAGGCAAGCAGTAGAGGTGAATGCTGTAAAATTATCCCTGGCACACACCAGTTTAACAAGTAGCCAAAAAGCAGTTGAGATGTCACTCATTCCATAGACCCATCTTTAGACAAGGAGCCAAAACATTTTACAACAGGAATTTGACCCAGATAAAAACTAAAAGGTAAAATTCATATGCTTCATACTATAAAAATCAATTGACGCGAAAGTTTGAAAAAAACGATCGAAAACATCTATTAAAATCATGAACTTAGCACTTTACACAAATAAGAATAATAATAAAAAGATTTCCTCCATTGACATGACAAAGGGCTTAGCTTAGCTTCTTGGTAGGCATGCTCGGACTAGAATCAATTTGCAGCACTGAGGGTACAACAATCATCCCATCACAGGTAAAGTTACAAAATCCAGACATGATCATTTATTGGAGAATATAAGTTCACAAAACAACATACAACCTATGCACCAGGGATACACAATTTCAACAACAAATAAAACAACACAATGGACTGAAAATTCCAACCTGGTGTGACAGAAGTTTGCTGCTGAGAGATGAACACCAATGCCATATTTGGACTTAATTATAGAAGGTCCACAATGTCCAAGCCCATACAACATGATCGTAGATGGTAGTTTTTTTGAAGCAGCAAGCCAAGCATATCGAACATTTGCATCACCACGGCAACTTTTTGTTAATTCAATCTGCTTTTGGAAAAGCTCCAATCGAGTTTGCATTAAAGTACTAGAGCAGCAGTGAATATCAAGTATTTCAGCACTACCAAAAGGGTTAATGCCTGAAAGAAACATCTTCCTTACTGTATCAATATCCACCTTTTCATTAAAATTTTCAACTCCGGTAATATCTGCTTTAATATATTGATTTTCATGAACAGCTTCGACAATTTTTTCTTCAGGAATCCTGTTGAAACTGTCCTCAACTTCCACGACATAGCGACCGGTAGTAGGTTTTTGAAAAATTTCAATATGCTTGATGAGGGCACTTGACTCTCCACTATGCTCATTTAATTTGGACTGATCTAGTCCGTTTATGTCAATTTCAAGCTGCAGCTTGATCTCATGGGGACCGTTAAACTCCCTACACTTAGGCCCTTGACCATTTGCACAACTGTGCTGGCAGCACTCATCTGGCTCCTCGTCATCAACATAAATTTCTGGAAAGAAGCAGCCACCTGCTTCATCAATCCAAGCAATAGGATGACATATACCTGTCTTCATGTCCATATGAAACATATACAATAAATCCAGCACATAACAATGGCCCTTCAGCTCAACCTCAACAACTGGTTTCTTCTCTTGAAAATCCTTTCTAACCACATCAACAAGATCTTGAGTAAAATCACTCCATCCACCATTTTCATAAAACATAAGACGCTGTGGCATCTGAGTCTTCACAAAATTCGAATAACATTGGAGCAATGATCTTCTAAAATGATACCCACAGTTGACTTTGGTTTGGCTTCCAGATAGTCTACGCCGTTTCCCATACCTATGGGTAAAATTGACAATGGGCCACTCAGGTGACAAAAAGCGAGAAGCTCCAGCAAAATATGCTGCGGAACAAGATGCTCGTTTTCTCTTCGAACCAAGCAAAAGTCTACGACTACTATCCAATACCTTTGCTATCTTGGCATCCATTTCTACCGAAAAGATCAATCTCTATCAAGAACTTCAAATCCAAAAGTTCAAATATTAAAGAAAACTGTGAACTCTAGACCGACCAGTATCAAAGACAAATGTCACTGTAGATGATAGGCAAGCCCTGAATAATAAGAACTAGTTAGAAAATCAACAGTTCAGGTAACCTTCTAGCCCAACCATAATAAAGGTGGTAGAGCTAACACTACAAGTTATATATATATTTTTTTCATCCTGCTTTTTATCATTTTAAACTAAAAACTCCTTCCGTTAAATTTTCTGGTAGTTAGCCATTAAACAACTAGAAAAATGGCAATAAATACCCTCTTGTGGCATACCCTAATATTAGTTTTGAGTTTTGACCATTCTTATTAATCAAAATTTTTTTCCTTTACCAAACATTTTTTTCAATACTATCATCATCATCATCACCTCTCGTTTGCAGCTCTTACTCCCCTTACTCCGACCAAATAGCCGAAACCCGCATCTTAAAATTTCAATCAAACGATATCCACGGCATGCATACCCATATCTCAAAATTGCAATCCACAACAAAGATTCAAACTTTTTCAAAAATAAATAAAGAAATTACAAACCTGAATTACCCAAATGAAATTGTTGTCCACATTGAAGCTTATCCCACTGTCGATCCCCGTACTCCATCAAGGAAAATGGAACACGAAACCCACCAAAACCAATCCCCAATTGAGATGACAGCTTCGGGTATGTGGTGGTGGTGTTGCCGTGTCGGAGGTGGTTGTGTTGTGGCCGCGAAAAGGTGGCGTTGCCGTGTTGTTGAAGTTGCTGGACTTTGCTGACTTTTTTATTATAATTTTTTTCCAGATATGTATAATTACTGGCTTCAATAATACAAAGCAAAGATAGATAGAGCCAGGCAGGCTGATTGTATTGCTTGCTTTACACGAATAGGATATTTTAATGGTTAATTACTTAAACCTCCCTCAACTTTATCTTAATACATTAAAATATCCAAGCCATTAAATATTAACAATTTGATCCTTAAACTTAAGATATAATACTATAGTTATCCAAAACTCTTTTTATTAAATTAAAATTATTTTTTTTCTTTTTTATCCATTTTATTTGTAATGTCAAAAATAATAATAAATAAGCATGTTGATTTAAAATCTTCACCTAATTTTTTGTATCAAATTCTTTCATTTATTAAAGGTTAAGAGTTTAAGTGTATCAAAATAAACTTTAGGATAATAATTGAACTTTTAAAAAAAGTTGAAGTGTTTTCGTTATCGTATCTTTTGTCAAATAAACAAAAAAGATAAAAAAACCTGAAACAAGATCTCTCACCTCATCAACGACTTTATTTTTTTTTTCAATGCTTGGAACCCTAGATTTCAAATCCTGAATCAGTTGCAATTAAAAACCATGTCTTCTTCAATTTCATCGTCCTTTTGCTTTCACGATCAACTCGGAGGCGATTCGATTACAATTCTGCATGATTGAATTGTCTGTTTGAGGAAAAATGATGCGGCATGAGTCACAGTCCGAGAAAAGACTCCGATGATCCTGGTGATGAACTCGTCGAAATTGATCCAACTGAACGCTATGGTCGGGTCAATTTTTGCCTTTTTTGTTTAATTTTTTTTTAAATTCTGATTATGCTTAATATCTTTGTATTTTGAAACGTTTTGGTGAATAAAAATGTGGCCGGAAGTGGTGGTGGCAGCCGGAATTGTGCAAAGTGATGCGCTTTTGAATAAGTGGGCTTTCGTTGGTGAATAGTTATAGAAAAAATAGAATAAAAATTCTGTTTATTCGATTTTTTTTCCTTTTTTAATTGCATTCATTAGTATGTGTTTCATGCTTTGCACTAACACAAAAGAAATGTAGGAGCTCTCTTTTTATAATTACTTAGCTTTTTATGTGGATAAAACTTTTGCAAATGGGCTCTCCTCTTTCATGTTCCGGAATTAGCTACCTATGTTTTAAACTCATCAGCTTTCTTAATTTACTATGTGTGAGGATTGTTAGAATCGATCAATTTACATCGATTCTACTGATTTGGTTCTGATTCAAATGATTGTGAACCATTTTCTTCAAATATGATGCACCCCTAAATTTGTCTCGTTTGATAAGTGAAGTGAATCATGAATCATATGATTTCTAATTATATTTTGTTTGGGTACTGGCTTAGCAAAGATTTCATTTTATGTCTGGAATTGTTGGTTACACCTTTGTGCGACTAGGTTTCATATTATATTTTTCTTTCGGTTAAAAATTATGCTATGCTAACCTTTTTGTGGATCATGTTTTATACTAGAAATGGAGGTCATTGTTGAATCTATAAGTGGATCATGACACTCATAAATTTGAAGAATTGTGGTAATAATGCATGAGTGGTTGACAAAGAACATTTCAGTTGATAGAGAACCACAAATTATCAGACTGCAAATGTTGCTACGCAATACATACCATTCCTAGTTTTATTGATTGGTTAGTGTGTCCAATTGGGTTTTACTTGGTTCTTTGGATGAGATACATCAGTAAATCAGTAGGTCTTGCATCTTTCTTATGGTTGGCTATGATGGTTAACTAGACTGTTGGTTTTCTAACTAGTTCTTGTTATTCAGGGCTTGCCGATCATCAACAATGACATTTTGTCTTTAATGCTGGTGGAAGGCTAGAGTTCACAGTTTCCTTTGTATTCAAACTTTTGGTTTTGAACTTCTTGATAGGGATTGATCTATCAGGTAGAAATGGATGCCAAGGCCGCAAAGGTATTGGATAGTAGGCGTAGACTTATGCTTGGTCTGAAAAGAAAACGAGCATCTAGTTATGAGGCATATTCTGCTGGAGCTTCTCGCATTTTGTCACCTGAGTGGCCCATTTTCAATTTTTCAACCCATAAACTTAGGAAACGGCGGAGACTAGCTAGAAGCAAAAGCAAACTTATGAACTGTGGGCATCATTTTAGAAGTTCATTACTCCGATGTTATTCAAATTTTATGAAGACTCGGGTGCCTCAGCGTCTTATGTTCTATGAAAATGGTGCATGGAGTGATTTTACCCAAGATCTTGTTGATTTAGTTGGAAAGGAATTTCAAGAGAAGAAACCAGTTGTGGAGGTTGAGTTGAAGGGCCATCGTTATATGTTGGATTTCTTGTATATGATTCGTATGGACATGAAGACAGGTATACGTCAACCTATTGCTTGGATTGATGAAGCAGGTAGCTGCTTCTTTCCAGAAATTTATGTTGATGATGAAGAGCCAGATAAGTGTTGCCAGCACAATTGTGTGAATGGCCAAGGGCCTAAGGAGTCTGATGCCCCCCAGGAGATCAAGCTGCAGCTTGAAATTGACATAAATGGTGTGGATCAGTCCAAGTTAATGGAGTGTAGTGGAGAGTCAAATACCCTTGTCAAGCATATTCAAATTTCTCAGAGACCTACTACTGGCCACTATGTTGTAGAAGTTGAGGACAGTTGCGACAGGATTCCTGATGAAAAAATTGACAAAGCTGTTGAGGAAAATCACTATATTAAAGCAGATACCCCTGCAATCGAATATTTTAATGAAAAGATGGATTTTGATACAGTAAGGAAGATGTTTCTTTCAGGCATGAGCCCTTTTGCTAGTGCTGATATACTTGATATTCACCGCTGCTCTAGTACTTCAATGCAAACTCGATTGGAGCTTTTCCAAAAGCAGATTGAATTAACAAAAAGTTGCCGTGGTGATGCAAATGTGCAATATGCTTGGCTTGCTTCTTCCGAAAAAATACTATCTAGTATCATGTCATATGGGCTTGGATATTGTGGATTTTCTACAACTAAGTCCAAATATGGCATTGGTGTTCATCTCTCTGCAGCAAACTGCTGTTACACCAGGTTGGAATATTCAGGCCACTTTGTTGTTGTATTTGCTATTGAACTTGTGTATTCCTGGTGCATAAAGTTGTATGTTTTTGTTATCTTTTATTCACCAGAAAATGATCATATCTGTGAACTTGTAACTTTACCTGTGATGATTGTTGTACCCTCACGGCTGCAAATTAATTTTAGTCTGAGAAAGCCTACCAAGACACTAAGTTGAGCCCTTTTGTCTTGTCAATGGAGGAAATTTTTGCTTTTGTTTACATGAGTGTTAGTTTCATGATTTTAATAGATTTCATTGATTATTTAAAAAAAAAAAAAAAACATTTTTGCATCAATTCATTTCTTATTTTAAGATGCATACAGAATTTTCCTTGTGGTCTTATCTAGGTCAAAGAGCTGTTATTAAAAGTTTGGTTACTCATTTAAAGAAAGGTAAATGGAATGAGTGGTCCTCAACTGCTTTTTGGCTACTTGTTAGAATGGTGTGCAGTGCACTGGGGATATTTTTATGGCGTTGACCTCTGCCACTTGCCTAGAGAAGTGCATGGAATGCTCTATGAACTTCTCATAATAGGATCTTTGGCCTCCTTTGTTTTTGTATGTATCTTGTGCTTTTTTTTAATACTGTTCTGATTATTTACAGTGCGCAATTTTGTGATGTTGACGAAAATGGAGTACGACACATGGTATTTTGTCGTGTAATAATGGGAAAAATGGAGCTTGTTCAGCCTGGGAGACCACAGACTCATCCCAGTAGTGAGAACTTTGATAGTGGTGTTGATGACCTTCAAAATCCAAGACAGTATATAGTATGGAATATGAATATGAACACCCACATTTATCCAGAATTTATTGTTAGTTTCAAGGTCTCTTCAAATGCTGAAGGTGATAAGCTACTCCTCTTTAGGTTTCTGTGTCTGGATGAATAATGTGTCCTCTGTTATGTTGATACTTATGCACCCTCACACTCACAATATATCCATGTATAAATCTCTTACAAATAAATAGGAGCTTGAAGGCTTTTGTATAGTGGATACATGCTTCCCAATCACTGGTAATTTCCTGGATGGAGCAAGTATTAATTTCCACTTTCTAATCTCATTGTATGCTGATGATTAAATCCAGAATTCATAGTCATCTAATTTGGTTTGGGTTTTATTATGTTCAAAAGTTCAATCACCACTCCACCTTACCTAAAAGCATCTTTTGCAGATGCGTTATCTTCTAGTTTAGGGTTTAGGGTTTAGGGTTTCAGCAGGTCTTTTGACTTCTAGTTTGTTCCTGCAGGTCTTTTGGTTGGAAGTGACTTTCGGCATACTGTTTCTGGCATAACTGCATCATTGCAAGGGCCCCATCCAAAGTTGGCAATGGCTTCCTCATCTATTGATCTAAATCTGCCAGTAGAATCCCCTGAAGTTGATTTAAGTCTACCAACACCATCTCCTGCTACTGAACCTGTAAGGATGCCAATTGTAATTTCACATTTCTTTTGCTTCTACAAGATTCAGTGGCTAGATTTTGTGTCTATATTTTGACTTATTTGGTCCGTTTCATGGACAAGTTATGCACAACATAATAATGACTAATCTACCAACTTAAATTTTTATTTGAAATTTTATTATACTCTATTGGGCATAGTTTCTGTAGCTACTTTTGGCAACAGTACCCATTTTGATGCTTTAGTTCAAAAGCTTCTGCTGACTTTTGAAGCATGCAATGAGTAAGCACTGCAGTTAAGAAAATGATTTTTCCTTAGGCATCAATGCGTCTAATAAAACAATAGTTATAGACTTAATATGTGAGCACAATGTGTTTTTATTGTTCTATTATTATTATTTTAATATAAAGGAAGTGGATTCTACAATATATATTACAGAACCTATATGCAAGATAATTTTTGGGGTTTATGTGGTTGTGTATAAAATGAATGGCATTTGAGTAATTGGACCATCCTTTGTGCTTGAACCCTGTTGAGGATGTTCATTCAACCAGGGTGTTTTAATTTTTTGTTCTTGAAGTTGATATGCCAACTACATGTGTTATTCATGGGGTTCTTTTGTGCTATTACTATCTCATGCATTGCTATCATCCATCCATTTAACTGTTAACATTCTTTAATTGTCTTAGAGAAGTGAAAGCCAGCCACCCTCACAATCCAACGGATCTCTAGGAAAAGCTTCAAGTCTCAGTTCAAGCAATATGAGGACTCCTAAATCTCCTTTTATGCCTTTTCCTATGTTGTTTGCTGCAATCTCAAATAAAATCCCTAGTAAAGAAATGGAGCTTGTATTTACTCATTATGAACAGTTCCAGGTACGTTGAATAGCATGATGTTTGTTATCTTCTTTATTAATTTAAGTATTTTCTAATTTTCTATTATTTTTTTCTTTATTATTATTATTATTATTTATTTTTTTTTGTATAATATCAGGCCAAGACGATGAGCAGGGGAGATTTTATCAGAATGTTGAGATTAATAATTGGAGATGCTTTACTGAAGTCAACAATAATAAGCCTCCAATCCCAGGTACAATTCACTCTGCTTGCAAATTTTTAGAATGATAGTTTGGTTTTTATCTTGAATTTTTTTTAAAATTTTTTTTTTATGCATAATAATGTTAAGCTTTTGAAATGGGTTAGCAACAAAAATAAGGACCAAAATAAAAGTTTATTATTGGTAAACCAAATCTACTCAACATTTTTTTTTTCTGTTCGTAACTTCTAACTCATCAAAGAGAGCAAAAAAATCTGTTGATGGAAGTTGGAATGTTACACTATAGCTTAAATTAGCAAGGAGGCATACCACCTTTTCACTTTTTGCCAATTGGTGGTGGGATGAGTTGTGACCCTTTTGACAAATAGAAGTTAGCTTATTAACCATTGAACAAAAGGATAGACATTTAACTGTTTTTTTAAAAAGCTGCAGTGCCGTTGTAGAAGAAAAAAGAGAAGCAGTTTAACTGTTGCTTTAAAAATATATATTGGTAATGATGCTGGACAGTTTGTTGTTATTGCTGTATGCATGTGCATTTAACCCCGAATTTCAAAACTGAAGTATGAGCTTTCAATATAACAGGAAATTAAAGTTGGAACTTTTTACATGTCTTGTAGGAGAATGTCTTATTAGCCTGTTCAGGATCACATTTATCTGGAGAGATCTTCTCTGGTTAATAAGCTGGAAAATCTCTTGAACATGGTGGCTTCAATCTCTTTGAGAAGTGGATTGCGTACGTTGCCAAATTTGGGCAACAGAACTTTTTGGCTATCAATAATTAACTAAAACTATCAGATGCATCACATGGACACATGTGCATACAAGAGCTTTGGAAAAATAAATGAGGACAAAAGTCCTGAACATGTTATGCTTTCATGTAATTCACTAATTCAAGAAATATCTTTTCTTTTAGGATTCTTGCCTTCCAAAATGGCACTCATCCTCTCATAATCACGAATTTTGTAGTTGTGCACTTCATGTGCCCAATATGTTTGCAATTTTAACATATAAAGGCACTCATCTTACTACTCATTCATGATGTTCCTAAATAAGAACATCCCATCTGGTAGAAGGCCAGAAGAAGTCGAAATGTCAATCTGCCAAAGATAGAAGAACTAGATTGCATATCCTTGTCACTATTCACTATTGGAAAGTGTGCCCCCAGGTCAGCTACAAGGATCCAATTTCACTCTCTTGTATGCTCCTCATGTAGGACATGATTTATATTCGTTCAAACTGTCAGAGACGAACTGTGATTCATTGTGGTCTTTTTTCTGCCAAATAAATGTATTTCTGATTGGATCTCTCTCTGAAGAAATGAATGATGAAAACTTAGTATATAAAGTTAGTAATTGCTGTTATGTTGATCTCTCGAAGTCACGTATGTCTGCACAGCATGAGATAATAATCTCTGGTCATTTGTTCTCATAATTGCTAATTAGGTATCTGGGTATACTCGAATTTGGCATCATATGTGCAGTACACATTGCAGTGGGAGATGTATTTAGTGTATCAATTCATGGATTGTATCACAATTGTGCTATTAGCATGAATATTTTCTTTAAGTATCAAATTTCAGTTGAGTTTCCTGCATATCATTTATACATTTATTTTGATAGGCTTACATCTGTTAAAGGTCCCACATATTACAAAAGAGAGAAAATAGAAAAAAAAAAGAGAGAGAGGAAAGAAAAGGAGGGAGGGTAGTAGGGAGCTCATTAGACAAGGAAAGAGATGATCTTGGATTTGTAGAATGATTCCTCCTTTTCTCTTTTCTCATTCTTCCTGCTAGAATCTGACATATTGTTAGCTGTTGTGTGTGAAAAACTAGTCCGCTGCCCATGATCAGTAATTGTTTTGCAGTTCTTCTTGTGTTCTGGTAAGCAGTTCTTCTGTTCTTGTAATGATGCATTAACGCAAACATTAGACCATTGTTAGTCTCTCTTCCTATTGCAGCCACAATAATAAATTAATTTTAGGAATCATTTTGACGTGATTTCTTATGAAAATTCATGGTATCAATTTTACCTAGATCTTCCTCTTTAGAAAATTGTTTACTTTCTATTTGGTGACTGTCTCAGGTTTGCTTCATACATAACACTCCAAGTAACTAATCAGATTGTCTTGCTTATCCTACACATCTTTCTCTCTCATGACTGAGACCAAAGGTCTTTTTAGATTTTTGGTTGACAAGGGTATAGAGTTTGTGTTTTCAAACTTGAGTTATATCTGTTGACCGTAAAAAGTTGCATATCTTCGGATTGTAAAGAAATTTTTAAACTAAAATATTTGAAAGCAAACACAATCTTTAAACATTATCTTGTGCCTCTTACTGCAAGGTAAAATTAACTTTTGCTATCCTTTTTTTCTTGACTGGAACCAAACTGAGGTGTTAAGTGTGGGGGACTGAAATTTGGATGCATGTCTTTTTGGCGTTTCATTCTTCTTGGAAGTGTAGTCTTCAAGATTGATGTGTGAGAATCTCTTGTTATGCCACTGCTTTAAATGCATGAAAACTCTTGAATATAGTTTCTATTCAATATTTTTATGACTTTGTAAGCATTCAATTTCATTTCTCATGGGAATGTCTTGATGTGAGCTTTGTTGCCATTTGTAGGTGCCATTCAAGTTTGCAACGCAGACACCTAAGCCAACCATGGAAGGTTGAAGTGGCCTCTGCTGAAACAAAGCACCTTATGCAGTATGATGTGCTGTTTCTTGGAATTTTAGGTAAAGCCTGTTTGATAATTGTGTGCTTGTTTGAATGCGTCGACATGAAGCTGTGAATAGTTGTAGGTTTGCAGGTCTTAGGTGAACAGGTAGATTTTTATATTTTGTTTTTGGTGCTGAGGGCAGTTGTGACATGTTTAAGTGAAGTATGGTATTTTATGTAACAAATTGCAAGTATTGACAAGTTTGGCTAGAATTATTTTCATCTTGCATCTTCTAAAGCCAATGCACATTCTAGGTACAATAACAATGGTTTAAATGCGATGAGATTATGACTGGATATCTAAACAGTTAAGGGTGATATTGCATGCTAATTTTGGTCCTGAAATAGTTGGAAACCCTTAAAAGCTTCAGGCGCTGGTCCATAAGAGTGAGACCATAACTGCATTGTGCATGCCACGAATAAAATTATATAAAAATTATTGTGTACATATTAAAATTATTGAAATATATGATTAAAATAAAATTATAATTTTGTTTGTAAATATATTATAATGTATTTAATAAGCAAGTATTTTTAATCGATACTTCCTCCGTTCCTTTTTAATTGTCGTTTTAGGTTGAATTTTTTATTCCAAATTATTTGACGTTTTCAATTACCAATAACTATCTTTTTTTTTCTATTATATCCTTATTTATACATACACTATTTTTGGGAATATACAAAACTAATAATTGGTTGAGGAAATTATTATAAGGGTAGTATAATATTTTACACATATATTAATTACATTTGTTAATCTATGTGCATAATTCTTAAATGACAATTAAAAAGAAACAGAGGAAGTAGTTTTTATTTACAATATAATTTTTTTTAAAAAAAATTAATTAGATTCATTTAGATTTGCATAGAGTTCATGAAGACAAGTGACACAATATGCCCAACTTAGTTAAACTCGACAATAAATTAATTAATTCGGAACTAGTTAAGGTCAGGTTCGTCTACACAAGCTAGGAGTGAGCATGGTTTGGTAATTGAATTATAGAGTAATTTTTTAAAACAAATTGCATTAATAATATTTATAATTATAATCAAACTAATCATATTTATTATTCAATTAAGCGGTTAATCAATTAAACTAGTTTAATTATACTGAGTTTTTGGTTTTTTAATCTATAATAATGTTTGTTCTATGAAATTACATGCTTATTATTTAAAGTATAAAAAACGATTGTTTATAAATCTCTTACTGTATAATAAAAAACTAAAAGTTTATATTAGTAAAAAATGAAATCATTTTGAATATATTATTTCACTATTTAATAAAAAATTTTATATGAATTTTTAGTGATGGTCATTTTATGTATCATTATGAAAACACATTTTTTAAAAAATTTAACATTTTTTTATAGTATTTACATCTTATTTTAACTAATCAAAATATTTTTTATATATTTAGTTGAACCGGTTAAATAAAATTTTATAAAATTAAAAATTTAAATCAAATTATTATCCATTAAAATAATTTTAATTACTAAAATGAAACTGAACTTATTAATTTAGTTAATCTTTTTTGAGTTACTTTTTTTTTTTTTTTGGCGAATCAATTTTTTAATTTTAATTGCTCGTCCAACACAAACACATCCAAGTTCACTCTAATTGCTCATACTTTGGCGGTTTCTTGATCCCTAAATGCTTGTGAGAATTTTGGTAAAAAAAAAATGCTTGTGAGAATCTCGAGAGAGGGGTATTATTGAAATTTTTGAGAAAGTAGAATGAAATCACAATAATTTCTTATTCTTTGAATCTACCGTAAACTTAGTGGTGAGGTAAGCTAGAGAATCTCGAGTATCAAAGCAATCACATTTAATGTTTTTTTTTTTTGCCAGACATTTAATGTTTTTTCAAACTAATTTTTTTTTTTAATTTCCGTTTTCATTCAAAAAAATAACAGTTGCAATTAACTTTGGGGTGGTAATTGATTGAAGTTTTTTTCTTAATTAGCTATAATTTAGGTATTTGGTAAAACTTTAAAATCAGTAACTGATAGTTGATTTTATTCAAAATAAATATTAATTTGATAAGCTTTAATTTACAGTTTTTTTCCATCAACTGATAACTGATTTGTATTTATTTTTTATTTAGACTATTTTACCCTTATTGAAAAATAACTAATAACAAATAATTTCATTTAAATTTAAATTAAATATATGTAATTAATTTTTTATAGTTCATAATTAAATAAATATTGTAAATTATAATTAATAATTAGATAATTATTATATTTATACCTATAATTATTTTTAAAAAATTATATAATAATATTTATATTTTAAAATTTATTTTTAAATAATTTATATTAATTATTTTAATAATATATAAATTAAAAACAATAAATTATTGTTTATTTCTATATATATATTTTTTAAATAATTTTCATAATTAAAAAAATATTATAACAAATAAATAATACCCCTAATGGTCATTTGATATACAAACAGCAACAACTAACAAAATTTTACTAAACACTTCATATTTATCAGCTCACAGCTATTAGTTATTCGCTATCAACAACCGCTATCAACTATTTTCAATTTTATTATGGGAGAATGCTCAATTTAACCCCTAATGTCCTGTTTAAGGCTCAGTTAAGCTTTTAATTTATATTTTAGCTCAAAACATACCTAATGTTATTAAATTTGAGCATTTAACCTCTAATAAGATTAACATCTAAAAAAATTATAAACTAGTCCTTAAAATTATTTTTGTATCAAAATATTTCAAGTTTTAAGTTTTAATAGATAAAATTGTCTTAATTTTTATTAATAATATAATTGTTAAGAAAAAATATTCTACTTAATTATCAATCTTTCTAAATTAAATTATATGTGTAATCTAAAATAATTAAATTTAAAAATAAAATTTAAATTGAAGTGATATATGTGTATGTGTATATATATGTAAATATGAATATTTCATTTTAAATTAGTTAAATAAAAAAACTAAGTATATATTTTTTTAGGATCAAAATCATAAATATTACTCCCTCTGTTCCTAAATAATTGTCGTTTAAGGATTCTTCACATAGATTAAGGAATGTAATTAATATATGTATAAAATACTATATTACCCTTATAATAATTCTCTCAATCAATTATTAATTTTGTATAGAGTCCCAAAAGAAGTAGATATATATTCAATTAATTCTCCTATATTAAATAAGGGTGAAATAGAAAAAAAAAGTAGTTAAAATACATTGGTAACTTAAAAGGTCAATTATTTAGAAAAAAAAATAAACTCCTAAAACGTTAATTATTTAGGAACAGAGGGAGTATTAACTGATATATGAAATTAGACAATCATGAAGGAAAGATGGAGCCCATAGTCTCCATTCTCTATTATCAGCTGAAGAACCAGCATCCCTTGCAAGGGAATGAGCCACTTGGTTCACTAATCTCTTAACATGAGAGATATAACTAAATGAAAACTCCTCAAGAATACACTTACAATCTAAAGTTGCTTCATACATCTCCAAACATCTTTTAATTTGGCCACATTCAGAGATATTTTCCTTGAAAAAAGAAAATTGTCATCTACAAAGAATAAGTAATTGATAGTAGACGCTGATCTAGTTAACTTACACCATGAATTAACCCCTGATTAGAATAGACTTGTAACAAAAAAAAAAAAAACAATCCTTCTACCCACAAAATAAATAAATATGGACTTAGAGGATCGCCCAGCCTCAACCCTCTCTTCGGAATGATAGGTCGCAAACCTTGATTTCCTACCTGAATTGAACACCTGACAGATCAAATGCACATCATAATTAACTGAACCCAGCGAGAATCAAACCCTAGTTTCATCATCATAGCTTCTAAAAAATCCCATATGATGTGATCATAAGCCTTACTTATATAAAATTTCAGAACTATCATTTCATGCTTACCTTTTCTTTTATTTTTAAGGCAATGGCTGATTTCAAAAGCCATTAAAATATTACCTATTATAAGACATCCTAGCACAAATGCTGACTGAGTTTCGAAAACAAGATCATGCGTGATAAACTTTAATTTATTGGCTAAGAGTCTTGGCAATCACCTTATACAATACATTGAAAATAGAAATAGGGCACATATCTGAAATAACATATGGGTTATTTTTCTTTGGAATTAAGACAATGTGAGTTAGATTAATGTCATCTGGTAGTAAACCTGTGTTTAGACATTTTATACACATATCAGAACTTCTTTTCGAACTATATCCCAAAACCGTTGGAAGAACGCCGAATTCATGCCATCCAGGCTTGGGGCTTTATCAGGATGCATACTAAAAAGCGCTTCCTTTATCTTAAAATGATTAAAAGGTCATAGGAGAATCAGGTTATGTTCATCTATGACTTTGCGATTTACATGCTGCAAAATAGGGTCAGAAACACAACCTGAAGAAAAGAAAAGGTTTTTAAAATAAGACATAAACAAATTACAAAGACCTGAATCCCAAGATCTTAACACTTCATCATCATCCTTTAAGTGCTCAAAGAAATCATTTTTCTGTTGAGAAGAGGGCGCTGCATGAAAATACTTCGAATTTATATCACCCGCCTTTAACTAGAAGACTTTTGCCTTCTGCTTCGAGTAAGACTCTTCTCTACTTATTATCTTAAGAATCTCAGCTTTAATTGCATTAAATTGATCCATAAAAGTTTCATCCCTTAGGTATTCTAAGGATTTTAACTTTCTTTTGTACTCCTCAATTTGATTTCGAAAATGATTCGAAATTGACTCGAAATTGACTCTCCACACTTCATAAGATCTACCTCACACCTAACCATTTTCTTCAAAATGCAACCCCTTGAAGTATGACTTCAGCTATCAAAAATAACCTACTTGCATATTGGCTCACGAATCCATGAGTTTTCGAACCTAAATAGCCTCTCCCTACTCTGAATCCATGAGTTTTAGAACCTAAATAGCCTCTCCTTACTCTTTCTCTTTATCTCAGGGAAATGAAGAAGAATAGTTGAGTGGCTTAAATTAACAGCATCTATGTTTCACACAACCACTTTATCAAACAAGTTCCGCTGATTTATAGATGCTAAAGCTCTGTCAAGCCTTTCTTCTACCCAATGATCTTGACCTATTCTTTTCTCCTATATGAAAGGATACCTAAACATCCCTAAATCAGAGAGCCCGCAGTCCTCTATGGTACTTTGAAAGCCTTTTATGAGCCATTTTGGATGCTTTAATTTTCCTCTCTTCTTAGATTGAGCTAAAATATTATTGAAATCTCCAATCATACACAATGGAAGCAACGGTGAAAGACTAAGTTTTCTGATTGACAACCACGAATCTTTCCGATAGTTCCTCTCTAGAAAGCCATAAGAACTAGTCAATCGATAATGATGCATATTAGAAAGATGTACAAAAATGTCTATATGATTTTTGTAGAAGCTTAAAAGCTTTATAGAATCCTGCTCCTTCTAAAGAAGACCCATAAAAAGAAATCTACTTCCTAACTTGATTCTTGGTTTACCTTAAGCTCCATTAGAAAGATAAATTTAGGCTTATTTATGGATACTAGCTCCACTAGTTCTTGACTGTTTGTGAGTTGCCCAGCCCATGGCAGTTCCAACTAAGAGTACTCATAGCTCTAAGCGAGCCTACTGGTCCAAGCCCGCCTCTGTCTTATTTTTTAACACCATGTTATTTCTTGTATAGTTAAAGCTTTATGGCCCTTCCCCTGGGCTAAATGAGTTGAGCCCATCAAAATCAATGCAACGTCTTTTAATATTTGTGATTATCATTCTCTCTACCTATGCACTAGCTCTATAATCGTTAACTTGATTCAAATCTATCATAGAAGGAAACTGTATGTTTATGACACCATTACTTCCTTGATAGATGTTGACCCCCTCATTCACTCCTATATTTGCATAATTCCCCACATTCTATCATGATGATTCACTTTCTATATACATGTTTGTCCGCGTATCTTCTCTCTGATCAACTCCAGTGATCAAACCTATACCAAACCTTAACCATTTTACACCAGCATTGGAATTTAGCTTTCAGGTCTGAGCATATAACTATGGACCATATGCACGTTCCGTATTCTAATTAGAAAAAACATAAAGTCTTTCATAGAATCTCTTTGGATGTTCAATTAATCCATAGAAAAAGCAGAACGTATGGAGTCATTCATATTTAAAGCTTATTCAAACCCAATCTCCTCCAACCTTCTTGATCTTCATTCTCCTTTTCACGGGAACCATCTACAACCACCTTTTTGTTATGAATTTCTTGATTCAAAACACTGTGGAAATAAAAAAAATTCATTCATAAAATCCCTCATAGGATCCATGTAATTTGATTAACTGATTGATTTAGGGTTTCCAAAACCTTACCACAGACGCAAAAAGAGGCAAGATTGCCAGAAGGAAGAGAGGGGGTTCACTCCGATGACACCCTACCTCGAGTTTTTAGTGTTCTTACCCGGATTGAGACGTCTCCAATATGGCTACATCCTCTACAAGTATCCACACGAATAGCCTCAAACCAAAACGGACTTTTTCTTGAATGTGTCATAACTCAAGAACTCTGTATTTTGTTTTCTAAAAGGTGATAAATGATTTGGAGAATGGCAAAATGAAAAGTATGTAAAACCCTAGAGAAAATGATGTATTTATACACCTCACATTAGGGTTTCATTTACCAAAACGAATTTTGGTAACTGTTCACTTACCAAAACATTTTTGGTATATATATCACCTTTCTATTTCTATTTTTGATTCAAATTCCAAAATAGAAATTGTATCCTATTTATTTAAGATAACAATTACCTTAAATATATATGTATATATACACACACATACACACATACGAATATATTTATTTATCTATTACAGAGTTTTTATAGGGCTGGTAAACCCAAGTTCGTTTTGGGCCTATTCTAAGTGTGTGACCCTGTAGGTTCATATAACGTTGGCAGTAGCCCTGAAATCCCAATTTAGGCCTACTAGTCATAAGTGGCCTCTAGCAAGACATTATAACTACCCAAGTTATATGAAGGTGGATAATCCGACATAACCTAATTTACAGTGAATATTGTAGTTCTTTTGTCACACGATATCTTGATTGAACATAAGATATAGTTAATGTCATCCTTATACAATTCAACCACATTATCTCTTGATTATAAGAAGATTGAGAATGATAACTCTTTATCAGTTCATTCTAGCATGACCATGCATTTTCTTCAGTCTACCTTATTAAGGGGCCCACAAATATCTTACTCAAATTAAATTAGGGACAAATTCCTTCTCAATCACCCACATTCCTCACATAACTCATTATATATCCAACAATAATCTATTTCATCATCCT
>CATIWK010172953.1:0-11264 GCA_949634005.1 Mallotus japonicus
GTGAATAACAAACTAATTATATTATAATATATTGGAGAAAAAAACAGTTTGAAAAAATAACTATCCACATTATTGCATTAACGGACAAAAAAAATATACATATAAAATTAAAAATTACCAATTAGGTTTTTGTGAGTTGTAATCATGGTTTCATTCTATAGTTTTTTCCCTTCAAGTCTCGCGTTATATATAATTTAAATATAATTATTGGTAATCAATATTTGTTAGTTTAAATAATAATAAAATTAAATTTTTTAAATAAAATTTTAAATTTAAATCTTATATACAGAGAAAATAACGTTCAAAATTGTTATTTGGTTTATATATATATATATATATATATTTTTTTTTTTTGAAATCTTATTTGGTTTATATGTTGTAACTTGTAATTAGGTAAAAATATTAATGTTACCTGACTAAATTGCATGCTAGCTAGTTTAACTGAGATTGTACTGGTAGTAGTAGCATATACATGAGAGATCGAAAATATTAAGAATCCAGCTGATGGTGGAAGAAATCCAAGAGTTTCTGTATAGTCACTCAGACAAGAAGAGTAACTAATGTTTAGGCAATATGTTACTGTCAATCAAATCATATAATGAAGATGGTTTGGTCAAAAAAAAAGAAAAAAGAAAGCAAGCAATTTATGGGGTGGATATAGCAGATAGCCACTGACCTATATTTGTTGCTTTCAACAGACAACATTATGTTTCAATTCAATATTGTTAATTTCCTTTTCTCATGAATCTATTAGATTTAGGAATGGTTTAGTACTGCAGTTCAAAGAATGAAAAATAAAAATAAAAAGATGGGTTTCACTCCAACTCTGTAAAGATACAGAGCAAATGTAGTGTCACTTTCACTTCTCCAACCCAGTAGTTCCCAATGAATGAATGATGATGGAATTGGACTGTATAATTACTCTATAAAAGGAGACAAGAATAGAAACCCTAAAAGGGGCATTATGGGAAATGGAAAATGGAAAAAGTGGGTAGTTCAGTTTGTGTAGACAATATTGAAATATTGGGTAAGGGTGTGGGAACTAGGAAGAGGAAGAGGGGGGACATGCTTAGGTCTGTCATGAATTGTTTAGGGAAACCATGATTTGGACATGTCAGGAAGAAGGCTTTGTTTATCCTTTCAACCCCATGTGAAGGGGGCTAACAATTACAGTACTTCTCCCCTTCTTCTCCTCTTCCTCCCTCATTTGAATCAAGCGTAAAGCGACCCTACTCAAAACTCACTTTGCTTGCCTTCTCTTCCCTCGTTTTCGTTTTCTATTCAAAATTTTCAAATATATATTTTTATTTTTTTGGCTTCTTTGTTGGCTAAAAGAGATTTGTCATAACAAGTTCTTTTCTCTATTCTCAAGACAACCCATACGTCAAGCGCCACAAGCACAAAAGAGGAAAAAAAAATAAATAAAATTGCCTACTCTATAACCCGCCCACATATAACCAAGCCGAAGCTAAAGCATTCTTAAAAGGACCTGACCGCTTTAAAAAAAAACTATATATTAACCACCACCCTTTCACAAAGCTTATAACTTATGTGCTTTATTTTCTTTTGTTTTCTTGGTAGTACGCCATCTATTGGAGTACACATGGACATAATTAATTAGTATATAATCTATTACACAAGGCTAATTGACGAACATCTATGATTATAGATCACTATATCAATAAGTTGCTTGCCTGTAGCTACTCGATAAAAAACTAGGAAATTGAGGCATGCATTTGCAATTAAACATCATTATTAGATTAGATTTAGATGTGGGTATCAAGACCCCTTGATTTTGGTGGTAAACACCCACCAAAAAGGTGCAATTGGTGTTGGTTCAAATCCTATCAATCCCCTTCCCTTCTAATATAATCTAACTTATTAATTTCAGCTATTGCCGAGACTTTCTACCCAAAAAAAGATTTAAATGTGAGTTGCCTATCAATTTTGCTGTTTCTTGCTGCTAGCAAGTGACAACTTCTTCCATATAATTATCTTTTTTAAACCATCCATATTTAAAATTTTATAGAATTCTAACTAATATGATTTGATTTGAATAGAATTATAAGCGCAGTAAAATTTTTTAATAATTAATTTAATGTGACTATAAATATTACGATCTAAAATCAAGACATTATTTAAGCGAAAATAGTTTTTATCTAATATAATTGTACCTTCTCTTGCCTAGATCAAATGGCAAGGAGAAGGCCCTAGTGACACCATATCTAATATAATTGTTCAATCCCTAGTGACACCATATCAAGACTTTTGGTTCTTGATGTGCCAACTAGGGAAAAATGATAGTTAATATTTTTTTTTTTGGTCATGGAGGTGAGGGGAAGGATTTTTTGTGAGGAGAGGTTAGGGAGGGAGGGGGGGATTGAACCGCCAACCTCTCCCTCACACCCTTAAGCCTCTGGCCTCAAGGGCATAATAATAGTTAATATGATAGATAGATAGATATTTATATATTAGATAGATATAATATTATGATATATATATATATATATATATATAGAGTGTACTCTCCAATGGTTGTTCAAAAAAAAAAATAATATAATTGTAAAGTAATTTCCTTTTTTATCTAATATTATCTTAGTTGACCCCACCGCAGACCTTAAGACCATTTTACTCAACGATGAGCCATGAAAACAATAATAGGCAAACCAAGGCCCAGTTTCGAATTTTGCAAGCGACCAACTTTTAGTCCAATTACAGTTTATTTAATGGACCGGAGAAAATCTGGGCCGAAGTTTATGTTAACGTGGCGAGATTTGATTGGTGGTTTTTTCACTATGGGAAATCGTAGAGGAATCCGGAACAGTATTTAAAACCTCACACGCATCTTCGTCGCTTGAATTCTGATAAAACTCGTCTCTATCCCTAATTTTTCTATCCCATCGGTTCGTTCGGTGCTTTCGGCTTCTCGTCTACATACTCTGTTTGGTTTCAGAATAATTAAATAATTATATTATAAAGCTTTCTGTTTAATTTTGTTGATCTTGTGCAGAAGTTTGAACCAAAATGACAAAGAGTAGCTTCAAGTTAGAGCATGATTTTGGTATGATTTTACTTGTGTAATTTATTAACCCTAATTTCCCTTTTCTTTTATTTTATTTTTTTAGATTTGCTTCTGATTGTAAAATTACGCTGCTCTGCAGAGAAGAGGCGTGCTGAGGCTGCCAGAATTAGGGAGAAATACCCAGATAGAGTTCCGGTGAGAGTCGATTGCTTATTTGCTTGGTCTGTTATTTGAATTATTGTTTGCTGTAAATGTGTTGAAATTTTGATGACTGCTTCGTGTGCTAAAGTTTATTAGCTTGATGTTATATATTTGATCTCAAATTTGATTTAGTTGTAGCTGATCACCAATTTTTTGCCCAGGAGTTGACATTGATTGCTTATGTATAAAAACTGTTTCCTGCAAGATTGTTATAGCTGTTAAAAGCAGTATTAGATAGGCTGCTGCATGCTTTTGTACAATATTACAATTAGCTTACATCATTCATACCTCTGTTTTCCTTTTTTTTTTTTCCTGAAATTTTGTTCTGTAGGTTATTGTGGAGAAGGCTGAGAGAAGTGATATTCCTAACATTGACAAGAAAAAGTAAGAATCAGTTTTCTGCTGCATTCATTCTACGTGCTTTTCTGGAAGTCACCAGGGGTCTGTTCAATTTTCACAGTTTGCATAGTGTTTTTTTTCGCTCATTAATTTGATTGTGATTTAATTTTTACAGATACCTTGTCCCAGCTGACTTGACAGTGGGTCAGTTTGTCTACGTGATCCGGAAGAGGATTAAATTGAGTGCAGAAAAGGCCATTTTCATATTTGTAGACAATGTCCTCCCACCAACAGGTACAATTTTCGCTTTCTCAGTATGTTTGCATTTGTACTACATAGGCCAATATTCGAGCACTCAGCTTGTGATTTCATGATGTATATGGTGTATGTGGGATTTATATTAATCTAATGGATGCTGTGCGGACAATTTTTATTTATTTTAAATTAAATTATTTTGCAGCATTGAAGCATATTATTTTTTTCTTTTAGTTGTTCCATGTTCTTTTCTTTTCTTCTATTTCATCATATTGATCCACTCGATTATGCGCATTTCTGTAACCTATTCACACACTGATATCTGCAAAACTTTTAAAAGCAGTTGAAATTCTCCAACAAAGTTTTGGTCAGCATGCAATCCAATTATATATTTTGTTGAGTGTATCACCATGTAGCAAATAAAGTTCTGGCTTTCTGCATATAAAAAATCATGACATTGATGAAGTGATAACTTGGTTCTGGTATATTGCAGGGGCACTTATGTCTACCATATATGATGAAAAGAAGGATAAAGATGGATTTCTTTATGTTACATATAGCGGAGAGAACACATTTGGGTAGGAGATGCTGCCATGGCTCAAGTTCTTCAATGCGTTCATTCTTTGTGATGCCACCCATTAATTTGCCATCTTTATATCATCAATGATTCTGCTATCTTGCCTTTCATGTATAGTTTTACATTGTATATATTGTTTTCTTCAATTTGAATGACAACTACTAAATAATTTTCATTTTGATGATGTGTGATAAATAGCATTTTCCTACTAAATGATTTTTATATTTCCCACCTCGTAATGTGGAGAGCAGGGAAGAGTAAATATAATTGATATGAGTTTTTGTATGCATTAAGAGTTTTAAGCATGTATACCGCTGCATTTTTTTTTTTTTTCATTTTTATTCTGCAAATGTGGTATTTTTCTGTTGACCATGTGACCATGAATTGGTTAGCCCAGTTTTCTTCCTCGTTACTGGTGGGTTCCTGTCCGTTAGTTCCTTGTATTTATGCAACCATAAAATTGATGGATTAGTGGAAATTTTCCCCTTGTGTGAATAGTGAGGTATGTAAAATAGGAAGAGAGCAATTTTTTTTACCAAATAAATCGAAACTGATATCAGTGCAAGTTCGGCCATTTTTCTGCTACCTCGTCATGCCAACCTTTTTGTTGGGGTTTGATTGTAATGGGAGACATTAAAGTTACAACATTCGTTGATGTTTAACCGATAAAATTACTCGATGACCTAAAAAGTCTTTTATTTGGAAAAGAAATGCATAAGCAAAATTCGTGTGAACATTCCATTTCAGACCAGACCACTGAGCATCTCACATGCAGGGGCGTCCGCATCCAACTCTTATTCTTAGCACACAACCTGAAACTGGATCGCTGCGCTTTAACATAAGTCGAAAATGCGCAGATTGAGATATGATGCCGTGGAGACAAAGGGACTATTCGACCGAGACAGCTCGACTTTCGTAAAACACACCGAGTTCAGCTGATTGCCAACGTGGATCCCAAAGTTTCCTCACTTTGGCCGTCGATCGTATCCAGCATCAGACACTTCCCTGCCTCTGCACATGACTCAATCTTATTAAACCAACATCCAAAAACATATCAACCAACAAGTTAGGCTGTTTCTTGCTTATTGTCTTTCCACATTTCCCTTTTTGTAAGGGAAAATTTTTCATTTTGTACTTCAATTCAGTTCTAACGTCCTGTTCAAATTAAAAAAATTTCATGCTTATAATTAACGAATTTCTTATTTTTATTTTTGAATTTCTTTAATAATTTTGGAATTATCTCTTAATTGTCAGCAGTTCTCTAATCATTCACTGCAGCTACTTAATCAAATAAATCATTATTAGTAAATCTGAATTTAGGGTTTATACTTCATCATTCAAATTTTTTTCTTTGATTAATTATTCATTAATGCAAAAAAATTTCAAACAAATATAATATAATTTGATTGATCTTGTTGGATCAGGGAAAATGTCAAAAACAGTCTAAAAAGAGTGATCTCCTTTTTAGGTGGGTTGGACGGAACCAGTGGACCACAATGAATGATATAAAACGAACAAGAACATGGGTTTTTACGGCCAGACAAAGCCCAAGTAGATTTGGACGAATGAATGAATCACATGGGCGTTTGCCACGTGTCGGATATGGCCGGTATTGACGGTTAGGGCACTCCTAGGTGTTCCTTCGGACAGGAACATATAAGAGGCGGCCCATGAGCTATTGTCTCCTCTTTACCTTTCCATTGTCCCTACCATCTTTCTCCCCAATCGTAGGGTCCATGTGTGTCTGCCTGATCATGTGGGTGTCACGCAACAATCATGACCAGTCGATTTCGTTTGTCGTATGTTTGTCAACCGCATGAGAAATTAACATTTAAAAAGATAAAACAAAAAATTCAACTATGCTAAGGTGCTTGAATTCTGTTGTTATGGATTCGACATCTATATATAAAAAAATATATTAGAAAAATTTTATATTTTTCATGAATTTATTTGATTTGAATTTTTATATAATCTAAACCTTTATAAATATTATATTAAAAAATTATCTAAAAATATTATTCGGTTCAAATGCCGAAATCAGATGTAGAAAAAAATCACCTCAAAAACATCTATTAACATTCTCTTTATGAAATCACATGTACTTCTAGATAAAAAAAAAAGAAAATTTTAAAATAAATGATTATCTATTTAAAATAATAATAATTGTTTTACTATAAAAGAAAATAATTAACCATACATTTTCATACAATTTTGAAATATAATTCAAGTTGGCATATAAAATTCAACTAGCATAGACATGATAAATATTGAAGTGATCTGTCTTTTGATATCAATAATAATAATAATAAGGGATAAATACAAAAAAGTAATATGTGATTAGACGTATTTTCATTTAAAGATTTGTAATTTTTTTCATAATATTTAGAGGTATGTAGTTTTATTTTTTAACACTTTAATATTTTATCAACAAATATCATCATTATTTTGTAATGAAACTTTAATATAACACTCTCTCTCAATAATACAAATGTTTTACATGTATTTTACCATCAAATATAACTATTTGTAAACTTTTAAAAATATTACAATTTTATTTTTAAAATTATTTCTTTTTATTCATAATAAAATTAAAAATATATTTTATTTTTATTTATCATGAATTTATTTTAGTTAGTTGCATGCTATACTACTAAGCAAATAATTTCACAATTAAAAATTTCATATTATTTTAACATTATATTGTATATTTTTAACATTATTGTCGGGTAGGGTACCAAAATGGAAGTAGAATGAAACCACAGATCCTTAAATGTTACAAAAAATATCACGCCCTTAAGTGAAAAAGCGTTTAACCACATAGTATTTTATTGTATTTTTTTCTAATAATAATAATAATAATAATAAATTTATATTTTAATAAATCATTGAAATCCCATTTCTTAAATAAGAAAATTAAGTGTGGCTTTCAAGTTTCCATTTTTATTATATCAGATAATTCATTAAAAGCAGAAAAGCAATTTAAATAAATAAACATATACATAAGTATTGGTAAATAGTTAAAGATAGGAAGAATAATTTTAAGTCAAACATGTTTAAATTGTATAATATAATAATACAGTGAACATTTTCATGGGTGTTCACATCTCCTTTTTTTTGTCTTATTGTTATTATTTTTAAAGATAAACAAAGGTTATGAACAAGATGCAAAAGGGTTTCTGCTTTTCATTAGAAAACTCAAGATAATATTTTCAAGGTGAAAAGGCAAGTAAGGGCAAGAAACAAGGAAGCATAAACTATGCAAGTGGTGAATGTTCAATACCAATACAAAAAGAATAGAGTTCCTCGGTTTAGAAAACGAGACAACTCATTTGTTTATTTATTCATAGTAATATTTTAAATACAAAATATCTCGTTTGAACTAAAAGTTTTAAAAAAATCTCGATATGAAATTAGAAAACTTTAGATTATATATTTTTAGTATAGAGCAGAACTGGCGCTCTCTTTTTTTAAAAAAAAAAAAAAAAAATTCTTTCATAAATAGACCCAAAATTAATCTCAAAGCTGCTTCTCTTTCTTCCTGGCGGGGTTCAATATCTTGGGACCAACTGATTAGAAAATTTTTGGAAGAAGAAGGGACAAAAGAAGCCACCCATATCATCCTCGCCCATACATTTGCATGTTCTGTAAAGAGAGACTCTTTAATCTCCTGATACGCTTGCAATTAATGCTCTTACTACAAATATCATCTCTATATATCGCTACTCTAGCTACCAGCGTTTGCACTATTAGCTACTACTACTACCATACGCATCCTCAAAAAAATTGAGAATTTTTCTGTTGCTATATCTGCCACTACGAATAGTCTGCTTAGTCCTGTGTTTCTCATAATATGTCAATCACATCTTGTCTTCTTCTTTTTCTTTTATGCCTTTCTCTGCATGCATGTAATGCCAGACCTCTTCCTGCTACTCATAACAAGAACCTCGACAAAGAATTTCGCATTTCAAACCAGGTTGGTGAAATTGCACTGAGAACTGAGAACTGAGATCTTACAGTTCTTTCTTCTTCTTTTTTTTCTTCTTCAATTTTAATTTCTATGTATTTTTTAAACTTTTGATTCTATTAGAGTGATCAATCAATCTCATATTTCTGAGTTTTGTGCAGAACGATGAGAAAAAGATTTCGGTTGCAGAAAATGTGAAGTCTTCCCCATCAGGTAAACCAGCTGGAGTGACAAAGGAAGATGGCATCACCAAGACTGATCATCAGCTGCAAGATTCCAAGGCCGAGGAGAAGCTGATTATGGGAGAAGAGCGGGCTGCAAGAAAATCATCGTCAGATGTTGTTCAAAAAGGGTCTCTGGTTTCAGTTCCTTGGCGTGTGCCTCATAATAAACGTGGAGAGAAGCATCCTGGTTTCAACTTGGATTACTCACCACCAAAGACGCACCCACCTTCACACAACTGAAACATATATATCAATTTTGCTATTTTCTTGTAATCTCTAATCTCTATGTCTCTTCCTGACTGGCTATCTCTGCTTGATCCTTGAGGGTATATTCTTAGTTATATCATCTAGAAAGTTTTCATGAGGTAGGGTAATGAAGAACTCAAAAGGGTATGTGATAAAGCCTAGGGTTCTAGCTCTTCCCGTCGATATATATATATAAGATTACATATAACAAAGGCTTCAGGATTAAAATATATACACTATTCCAGGCTTCTGATTAATGTACATCGAAATCTTGATTTATTAATTACTTCGTTAGTTAACTATCAAATTGTCATCGTACTCAACAATTTCTTCTCGTGTTTTTCACCTTCCTTAGCTAGCAACCAGTGGGTAGTCTTCTGTTGTTCCGGCCAACCTCAAGTTGAGTACAATGTGATTGCACCAAAAACCTACGTGGTGGGTCTTACATTAATTAATTGGTTTGGTTAATTTGTTTGTACTCGATTAAATGTCAAATGCATGCACAACACGACCTCGTTGACAAGGTGAGCATCATTAATTCGCTAGATACAAGTCATTTTGCAAAAATAAATAAAAAACCAAGGTCATAGCTACAGCCAATCACATTAGTGACACAGGGGATAAACTGAGCAATCTTTGTGTTTTTTTTTTTTCCAATTTCCGGTAGAAATAACCTTTTAATTGGTTCTGCAAAAGCTAGTTTCATGGTTGATTCACGAGCAGAACATTAGAGTATCGCAGTGACTTAATTAGCAGGGAGCTAGCATATATATATATATATATATATATATATATATATATAAAGACTAAAGAGTTTCACATCTGCTTGTCAATCTTTCTAAATTTTTCCGGATTAAAAGTAAAGCGTGCAGAAGATATTCGCGTATCTTTGCTTTAATGTGGCACAGGCATGCATGCAAATGCTGAAATGTAACGTTGTGTATGAAAATGGAAATGGAGTTTAAATGCCTTGCCTGCTTGTTTGGGGGGTAAGCGTAAGGGTGGAGTTTTTGAATTTAAAATCAATGCTATATATTATAGGCGTATGCTATTTTAATTTCTTCCCGCCTGATAGATTATTTTCCTTTTTAGCACTGGTTCATTAATTCATAAATTATCCTATTATCTTATATATAGATTCAATTTAATTAATGTGTTTTAAGAATGATAATTTTTCAATGGTGGAAAAGAATATAGTAAAAAAAAAAGAAAAAAATATGTACATTTTATTTTTTGGTTGAAAAAAGATATGTACATTAAATGAAGGGTAGGCATATTTGTGAGGCCTGAATATTGCATCATTTGTCGTAATTAATATGGGTAACCGTTAAATGTCAATTCTTACACTTGCAATCGATGCTTGCAAGCTGCAACATTCTCTCCACATGGGATTAATTGTCAATTAAATTTGATATTTAGGCAATCTTTCAAGTGCCAGCAATCTAAACTAAAAATCATACGTGAGTATCTCCTATGTACTTCAGAAAAAAAAAAAATCATAGTTTTATAGTACTATTTGATTTTTTTTAATATAATGACATTCGATGTCGGATAACCACACAAATTCAGATTTTTAAGTGAGTTTATATACAGTTAGTCATAAACTATAACATCTAATATTGATAAGTATTGCAAAATAAATTAGGGATCTATTATTAATATTATTATTTTTTGCAATGGGAAACATTGTCCATATATATGGGAAGTTGGCCATTGAATTTTTTTCTAGATTGGTATTTAGAGTTTACTAAATTTTGATTAATTTAATTCAGTTCAAATGTGAACATAAAAATAATAAAAGTCTCATAATAACTAATTTAATGTGATCTCAACTTGAATTTAAAATATTATTTAAACCAAAATAATTCCCTATTAATAGATAAATTTTTGGGAGTTGGCCACTAAAATTTTTTTAGAGTATACATTCCCCTGCTTAAGCCCTTGTTTGGTTCAATTCCATCAAGGATTTCATTCCAAATGGAATTCATTTTGCAAATGAATTTTTATTAATTAAGTGTGTTTGGTTTAAATGAATAGTTTATAAAATTCATTTGAAATGAATTCCATATTTTGTTATATTGTGTTCGGTATAAATTTTGAATTCATGTTTTTGTCAAATATACCATTTTAAATATAAAGATGTTTTTGAAAATAAAAGTAAGGAGGAGTGTTTTAATCATTTAAAAGTGTAGACTTAAAATTTGTGGAATTCATTTGAAATTCCAACCATTTTGATAAAATTTGATTTAGTTATAATCAATTCCAAAAATTTAAAAATTTGAAATTGCAAATGAAAAAATTCATTTAAACCAAACATACATCATTTGGATTTGCAAATGAATTCCATAAATTTTTATGGAATTCATTTATACCAAACACACTTAGAGAGCAGAAAAAATGCATTTAATTCTGTGCATTTTTTGTCAATTACTTGAA
>CATIWK010172969.1:0-11655 GCA_949634005.1 Mallotus japonicus
TCCAAAACTTAATTGAATTTAAATCATTCATGAATTATAAAAGATAAAAATGTAGTTCTTATATTAATTCATCATTGTAATTCTAATAACAAAGACTTAGCCAAAATACATAGTATTCAAAATTAAATAACAATAAGGAAGTAAATAAAACATCAAGGAACTAAATAAAGAAAAGAGAAAAAGATTGTGGTTGATAAACTCTTCAATATTTCAGGGAGTTACTTGATAATGAAATTATCTTGATATCTTCCTTGAACCTTTGGCTTTGTCTTTAAAATACTTAATACTTCAATAAATAAGTTCACAATTGATACTAATATTTCTAAGTAAATAACTAAATGTTTTTTCATGCCTAAAACAGAGCCAAATTGATATATTTATAGGCTTCCCATCATCCCAACTCGTACTTCCTTCAAATAGATGTAATGAAATGTGAAAAGGTATGTTGAAAAGACATGAATGGCGACTCGGCACCACTGTGCCTGGTCTGGTAACTTGGCACCTCTTGTCTCTGTATCGACTCGGCACTAGCCCCCTTTCGACTCTTCATGCATCATTTTTCGTGCTAACCAACCTGAAGACACTTCCATGCATGAATTAAGCCTAAGAAAACCTACAAAACATAAAATTAACATAAGAATAACATAAACAAATCTAAATAGAAATAATGCATAAAAACTTAAACAAATACAATCAAAAACTAAATAAAACTAAACTATAACTACCCTAAGAACTATGCCAATTTGCATTATAACAGTACCTCTTCTAGAATGCCCTCGTCTCTCCCACATTAATTGAAGAGTAAATCTTTATAAAATACTTAACAATAATTTTTATGTCATCCTTATTTGATGAAGCCATTGCTCTTTATCATTCTTGAGTTGGCTAAGAAGTTAGTCTCGCTAATTACCTTGACATAATAATAGGTTATATTTAAATGCCCTTACTTAAGCTATATTGTCTTGCTTTATAAGCCTAGTAAGCCTTCTCCCTTTGGATCTCTAAAGTCAATTATTTTTTCAATTGCGTTATCTCCTTAGCATTCTTGTCCCTAATGCTCGTTTTAATTCTTTAAATTTCACTTGTCTCTTTAATTTTTCTTTTTAGTTTACTTTTGTTGTCTTGCTCTAACTATAAGTTCACACTTGTAAAATTTCATTTTATTGAACTATTGGTACATTTTAGAACCCTTAACATTCTAAATAAAGATCAGAGCCTATGTTCAAGAGATGGAATACTTTTGGATTTGGATATAGTATAGGCTAGTTTGGGGAAGCCAAAGCTCAATCCAGTCTATCATGTATATTATTTCCACTTATTATATTATTTTATGTATAGAGTTGCCTAACAAAATCTAAATCTTTAACCAGAAAAAAATTTAACAATTGAAAGAAGAAAGAGAGCATTTTCTAATATCACAAGGTTCCCCTCCCATTCTTCCCTCTTCATCAATAAGTTGAAGGCCCCAACAATCACTATATTCCTTCTTATGTTGTTTTTATACTTCTTTCTTTTATTTGCTCTTTTTTTTTTGTTCTTGTAATTTAGATGCATTATCACGAGGTCCCAACTAATGTTCTTTTGCCAATCCTTAATCACTTGAATTATATCCTTGTCCTTCAATGCTACTATACCAGTTTACCTACTTGCCCCTCAAGCCTTGCTATGGATATTTTCACTAGGCTTTATCTTCTTAGAAAAATTGTTACTTTTCTATTTTTTTTAGTCTCTAAAATTACAAATAGCCGAGGGGAATAGGATTACATTATCCATTTTAGGTTATCGACTTTCAAGGACTTCCCCGCACCCTAGCAATTTTATATTTATACATTCATGGGAGAAGGTGCAAATAAGCCCCTAATGTTTGATCCGTGGAGCAAATAAGCCCCTAAAGTTTTTTTTGGAGCATTTATGCACGAAATTAAGTTGTCTATGCATTTTTAGCCCCTTGACTGACGGAGCAAAGCAGCGTTGTTAAGAACCGTTCAACTCTGTGATTTAAAAGTCAAAACTATTATTCCAAAAGTTGCTTTTCTCTTTATTCTCCATTAATAATAATAATAATAATAACAACAACAACAACAACAACAGCTTCAAACTAATATCTACAGTCCTATCTTCATTAAACCTTAAAAAAATATGGAAACCTGGATCGTCCTCCTCCTTACTGTCCATCTCAGCTCTCATTAAATCTCTTCATGATCTTCTCTTTCAATCAAAGAAACACAGCCTCAACCTCCCTCCAGGTCCCCTTAAACTCAATATCATTGGCAATTTTATATGGCTCTACAAATCTTTCACAGAGTTCGAATCAATCATTCGCTCTCTCCACAGAGACCTCGACCCTATAATCACCCTCCACATTGGTTCACACCCCAATATCTTCATCGCCGAGCGATCTCTCATCTTCAAACTTCTATTCAAAGAAATACTTTTTTTTTCCAGACCAACAATTCTAAAGACCAAAAAAGACCGTCTTTGTAAAAGCTCAATTTTTTCTCATGGTTTCCTTCACACAAGTCATGCCTGAATTCCAGTTGCTACTAACCATAACAGTCTCATTGTCCGTCCGGTATGCAGAACAAGATTCATGAAACTCATAGCTACTCCATTCTCTAGATTAGGAATTGCTTCCACCACATCAGTGAAATTACCAGCTACAGATCTTCTCATTCACAGAATTAATTTGCACGAGTGCAAATGAAACCTGCGGATAGCTTGATGAAATCCCATGTGGGTTGGCCGCATGCTTGCACCACAGCAGCTCCAATGGCTCTTGATATAGGTAGTAAACAATCAATGTAATATCAATTCAGCTTTTTACAGTTCTACTTGGCTTCTCCTTTGCTGAAATCTTACCGCCGAAATCCTCCATTCTTTGCAGGTTAAGTCTTACTCTCATGCTCACAAATGGGTTTTTGAAATCCTCTTCGACTGCTTCAAATCGCAATCATTTATACTTTGGGTAAACTATAGGCACATAAAAAGATGAAGAAAAAGAAGATAAAATTGTAAATTGGTGATGTTGTTTTCTTATTATTGTTATTGTTGTGTTTATTTGTTGGGTTGTTTCTTGGGGGATCAAATGAATTGATGAATGACAGGACCATCATGCTAATTTCTTTAAATTTAACAGTCAGAATTTCCCTTTTTAGAGGAAAATTTTAAGCCAATTTAAGGGCAGCAGGTGGTTTTATTTCTTTGATAGGTTGTGCTGATGTTGATAAAGCTGACCTTAGTTATCAAAGGAATTTGCAAAAGACTATCCACCTTTTCTAAGTCAGCAATGGAGGAGAAAGATTTAAATCTTGCAATATAGAAGAAAGAGAATAGTATTTGGAGCAATGGTTTTTTGACTTTTTAATCCAAGTCAGCAACATTTAATGGTTCTTAACGCCATTACTTTATATAGTCAGTCAAGGGGCTAAAAATGCATAGACAACTTAAATTTCGTGTATAAATGCTCCAAAAAAAACTTTAGGGGCTTATTTGCTCCATGGAGAAAACATTAGGGGCTTATTTGCACCTTCTCCCTACATTCATCAATAACCACAGGGCCATTTTTGGTTAGTTCTCTCCACCTTCTTAGAAGATTGTTGAATTCATTCTCTTCAATTATGTATTGATCTACCTTCCACTTTTGGTTGTTAGGCCATATTGTGGTTAGCTTTTAAGTTGAGCACTTTCCACCAGTAAGGATAGTTCATCCATATAAAATCTTTTTAGTTCTCATACTAGCTCATTCCTTTCCTTTTATTCTAGGTATGGCAACTATATTTCTTGACATTTATTACTTAATCCTGCTCTTCCACACTAAATGGTGTCTCATCCCTATGCTCATTTTTAAATAATTTGATCTTGCTTTATGTTAGACACTTAAATTAACCCACTAATTTTCTTTTTGTAGTGTTTTCCCTTCTAGTCATAGACGTATGATCTGTTTGCTTTTCATGTTGAGTGTTTATTATAGTGGGGGTTTAGTCTATAAGCTCAAGAGTTTTAAAAAGAGAAAAGTAGACATATGCGAAATCAACTGATTAGTTTTGTGGCCTTTAGTTTATTGGTTGATATGGTGCTTAGGATGAATATTACTGGTTTAGAATTTGGGGTTATATCTTATGGTTAAAAGGGAAAGGAGATTTGAATGGATAGTTTTTCAAAGATCCAAGTAGGATGATTATGTCATATGAATTATTTTTAGGCCTGTCCTTCAATATTAATGTTAGGCTTAGGTATAGTTGAAAAAGAAAAAGTAAGGGGCTCTAGAGGAGTTTCAAAATATTTACGGTGAATTAGTTATAGACATAATTTTGATGGTTTCAAAGAATTTGAGGTTCAAGGGATTAGGAACAAAATAAAACTTTTTATTATCATTGTCAATAACAACTTTTTCACTCCTATTATTGTTTGAGCAAAATCACAAGTGCACGGTGTCACCAAGTAGTATAAAAAATATTGTTCTCACGAGGACTCGTTCTAATAATCACCTATTAACCCAATTGTTTATTGTTTAAGGCTTTCGAATTCACTTTGTTTTTAAAACTAAATTAAATTAAACAAAAGAATGTAAACTAAACTTCTTAAAACTATATAAAAAAGAACTATTAATATATGAAGTTACTAGGGATTGATTCTCTTCACAATCATTAGTCACTTTCAATTAATGTGTTATTAAACTTGCATATTCTAGGGGTTTCTAAATTTTCAATGAGCCTTTCTCAAGAACTAACTAATGTTTTTAACTCATAAATTCATTCAAGAACACAAGGCTCTAATTCTCATTGCAAACCAAATCCCCAAATTAAATCATGAATTAATTCACCATACCCATATGAAAATTAATACCTTTATGATATCTCTACCTATAAAAGAATTAAACTTATGATTATAGATCCATTAAGGTTTGATTTCTCAACCTAAACCCTAATTTAGATTATGTTAATGGTGATCAAGCATCAACATAAATTAAGCACAATAACCATAGTATGCAACAAAATAATAAACTTCATTAAATAAAAATCAACTAAATCATGTTTAGATTATCAATCCCTAATTAGAAAAGTTAGCCTAACATTAAGAAAAATATCCCAATCAATTCACAAGAACAACCCACTAATAAAATTACAAGAAGAAAAGAGAAGAAGTTAAAACCAGAGTTTTTGTTCTTCAATCTTCACTCTTGATTTCTTTGCATTTCCTCTTAAGTTTCTTGTGCTTTTTTTGGTGTTTTTTTCTCCCTAAAATTGACCTTAAAGTGTTGTATTTAAAACCCCTTGAAGGGTAGACACGTTGCCTTCAAAACAAGTCACGCCACATCATCAAAATTTGGCTCAACATAGGGCTGCGACGGCAATAAGGCTGTGATAGCAGCAGCCCTCTTCGTCATTTTGGCACTCCATAGTTGTGGTCACAGCATGGGCTATGACCACAGCACCATTAGCGCCAATTCTGGCCACTTCTCTCGGCTGCGATGGTAGCCGAGCCTTTAACATGAATTTTCCTTGCTCAAATTTTGTCCCAACAAGATAGTACTCAATTAATCTTCAAAGAATTCCAAACCAATCCCAATTCTTGCTAAAAAAATCCTTCACAACCAAAAACACATAAAAGAAAAATAAAATTCAAAACTAACAATAATAATTTAATTAAAATACAAAAACTAATTAAATAACAAAATAAACAACATAAATAATAATGCAAAACACACATCAACAATTATTACTCCCTTTCTTTGTTGCCTTATCTCTTCCATTATTAGGATGTCTACAATATTATGGGGTATTTCATTTAACTAATTCCCACCGTATGTTGTAAGCATGACAAGTTTAGTGAGTTGACTGAACTTATTTTTTTATTGTTCAACATCATGGAAGGTTTAAACCATCAGGCTCCCTTGTGGTTCTTCCCATATTGTCACACCTCGTCTCACATAGCCCGAGGTGGACTATTTCATCTCGTCTCACATAGCCCGAGATGGACACTAAAACCAACCATTCCACAAAACAGTTGGTTAAAACAAAAAATATATATATCATACTTATAAATACATTTGATAATAAAATACAAGACACGATCTTGGAAAAGATTTGATATTATTTAAATATTGAGATTAAAAAAAATAAAAAGATATTATTATTATTATTGTAAAAGTTTTGATAACTGCTGGCAATTAAATGAGTTAACCACTCAACAACAACCGAACAACAACTCGACATCAACAACACATCACCAACCCAAATTAATTGCCAGATTTTATATGAAATAATTGAATAAGATAAATTGAATATTCCAAGAAATCACCTTTTTAAAATCTAGTTATATTGACATTTGAATACTGGAAATATGGTCATAAACATCATTAAAACAATATGAAATATGTTTCCAAATAGTTATTTTACATAAAGCGTAGCCACCAATATTCAACTCCAAAACATGATCATTTATGTTACTTATAGAAACACATTTTAAGAATAAGGTGGAAGGCTTCTCTGAAAAGGATCTTGTTGGCCAACCTTACTTTCAACTTCTATCTATTCTTACACAGCGTAGACAACCCTTTAACAAGCCCTGCTATCTGAAAGATTTTGAAAACATAGATAAATGAGTACAGAATACTCAGTGAATAGATATTACAAGTATAAAACAATTTATCTTAATTAAACATAATAAACACCTTAAATCAAAATACTAGTGTATTCATAATCAAATTATAACTCATTTAAAACATCAAATCCAATCTTGCTTTTAAACATATTCAAAGCTTAATCAATTAAAACATGTGCCTTTGCAAACATCAATACATCCTTTTAATCAAAATATCATTCGCTTAAAACATTAAATCAACACTTGTTTTCAAATTTGTGCAAAATCAGCCAAGTCAAGCATATGCTTTTATAATATCGATATAAACTTCCATGTGTATTAACCAATCCTGTAGCAAACATCACAACCTGGACATAACGTACATGCCATCAAAAACTCACTCTCTAGGCACACTTGATGGCTAACCCTTTGACTACATTAGCACGGAACGACCCTTCTCCCTTCACCGTCTTGCAATCAAGTGCCTTGTTGTCTATTGCGCAATAGCAACCATCATAATCTCGAATGTGCATATAATACCTCAGCACATTCACAATCTCACATAGGGAGGTAATACACAAAACCAAATACCATTTTCATGAAATAAATAATCAAAACAATTCCATCACATTTATAATTCAATAGAGTATTCAAGATCATTTCACTTCTCATTATCATTCAAAGGAATAAAATCAAGCTAATTATAATCTTATTTAAATCATTGAGTATCCAAAATAATTTCAAATCATATTACCCAAATAAAAACATAGAGTCATAAGAAACTTTGTTTGTGAACTTGAAACCATAATTGTTTCAAAGCTTGTATCATAAATGAGTAATTCATGAGGTAAAGAAATTGAACTCAAACAATCTCAATACAACAATTTCAAGTCCATAAAACAACATTAAAAACTCATTTCATTGCTGATATAAAGAAATTTTAAGAGCTTGAACATCTACTCACCAAAACAGCCTATAAACACACAAACTCGGTTTATCGAATTTGCTTAACTTGCACCTACACTTCCCTTGCCTACCTAACAGATACAATTTCAATTATAAATCATTGATATAATAATCCCACATGCTACTCTAACCATGCATCCACCAAATGATATGTATAAAATGCAATTCTCAATTCTACAAATTAGTTTCATTGACTCTAAAATAGCTGTTTTTAGGCCTAATTTAGCAAAATCGCTCTGACCTGAAGAAAATGAATTTTAAACTCAAATTTTAACTAGACTTAGCTATTTGTGTCTAATACTTCAATAAAAATTTCACTTCCATTAGATAACCAAAAATAAAATTATAAAGGTCACATTACAAGTAGCTCAATTGCTAAGACAGATTGAGCAATAAAAAGTACAGGTCTGTTGGACCACTATTCAGGCATAATTAGCTCTTGATCAAAACTAAAAAGTTTTAGATAACTCTTTCAGTTTTTTCAGAACTAAACAAAACTCAATATGGAGTTTCTTAGCTCAAGATATACTAAACGTATCTAGACTAGTTTTAACTAATGAACTTTGTAAACCTGGTTCACATAATCAAAATGGCTACTTTCAAAGCTGACTTTGAAAAATAGCTAGGAATTATAGAAAAGAAATTTTGAGCTAGAATTTTAATCAGTCTTATATCTATATTTATACTAAATTCTTTAAAAATTTTATCTCATTTGGACAATTATAGAGTGAGATATAGGCAACTGAACACAACCAGGTAAATTTCTCGGGTTGATTGAGTATTAAAATGTTTCCTCTTATTTTACTAACATCAAGGCTGAATCAGATAAATCTCAAAGAATAAAAATTTTAGATAACTCTTCAAAGTTTCTAGATCATTAATTGAAACTTAACTTGGAGCTCTCTATCTCAAGTTATGATCGAAACACCGAGATTAAAAAACCAGACATCTAGAACCCGAGAACAGCAAGTTATGAACCCTAATTCAAATCCACAAAAACAAGTAAATTACTTACCAAATCAATTAGAGCAGGCTTTAAGAATGAATATTACAGCCTTATAAGTGATTTAGATCATCATTTCCACTTGAAAATCTAACCTAAAATTGGAGAAATCAACCAGCCCCTTTATTCTCTCTTTTCTTTTCTCTTCCTTTCTCTTCTTTTCTTTCTTTCTTTCTTTGCCTATGGCTGCTCCTCCTGATGGAAGGAGATATACCCAAAAATAATAATTAAAAATTATGTAAAATACTCCTTTTAGTCCTTAATGAATTGCTGAAGTTACCTATAAATCCTCAAGCTTTCAATTGTTCAATCAAGGACAATCATTTGTTACAAATTGAGTCCTTTCCACTATAACTATATATATATATATAAATGCAATGCATAATGATTGCAATTGTACTTAGAGTTAGGGTAGGAGTGTGACACATATTCTATTAACTCATTGTTGGTCTCTTATCCATAGACCATATCTAGGCTTCTTTTATTCCCTCATCCTTATAGCACCTTCCATTTTAGTCGTTTCAAAGAGCTTTATGGTATAGCCCATTATATTGTAGTAGAAACAACAAGGACTTTCTCACACCTTATTTGAATCCATGAATATGGCCCATCCTCATTTTTATTTATGAAACCATGAATGAGAGGGGCTTGGGCATATCCACGTGGACCTTGATCCTTAGGAACCTACTAACTGATGAGACTATCTTGTGTTAGGTCTACCTTTAAGGCTCCTCTAAATAATCCTACTAAAATTTATGCATTCTCTTTAGTAGTCATATTAAGGGGTAAACCATGTATTTGAATCTAAAAGAGGAAATGAGTAAGGTCAGCCTTTTTAGTGGGATATTTGCAACCATTCTTGCATGCAAATTGTCTATTGTTTATAGACCATGGTCTTCCTTCCAGCACAAGTTTGACATCCACAGTGGCGAAGCTTAACTCCGATTTTTCGGGGGACCAAATTAAAAGCATATGGACAATAAGAAGTCTAAAATAAAATCTCCTTAAATAACATGTCATATTCACATTGGATATGTACTTACATGTCATATTAACATTGGATATTAAATTACCTACATGTCATATTAACATTGGAACCTATCTATATTTATTTACAATATTTTATTATAGGGGGCCAAATATTAAGAATACATGAAATATTTTTTTCATAATTTTAATTATATAATATATATATAAAGAAATTTTAAATTTTTGGGAGGGCCATGTCCCTTCATAGCTCAGCCCATGGACATCCACTTCATGCTCAAACTTAAAAATCAACAATATATTGGTTCCATTTAGCATAAAATTCTTCATAATTTGACATTGTTAGGTTGAATGATGTTTGGTAGAATCAACTGTGTCAAGATTAGCCTTTCTACTAAGGGCCTGCTTGTTTGGGCCAAAATGAGTCCAGGAATGGGAATGGGAATGTGAATGACCCATTCCCATTGTTAGTGTTTGTTTTGAAATAAAATCCATTAGGAATGGGAATCCATTACCCCTGAAATGAGAATGGCTCATTCTCACCTACTTCATGGGTAATGAATTTTGATTCCCTTATAATTAACTCAAACTAACCATGATTAAATATTCAAATATTGTCATATATTATTAAAAAAATTTAAATAAAATATATAAAATAATAAAAATAATTATTAAAATGTTTGAAAAAAATATTTATTAAAAAATAAATAATTTTTATAATAATTTTTAAAAAATTATAATAATATTTTACTAAATAAATAAATTTTAAAAATATTTTAATAATAAATAATTTTAATATATAAAAAATAATTATAATATTAATTTTTATATATAAAAAATAATTATAAAAGTATTTTAAGGATAAATGATGTTGATTCCCATTCCCATTTCATAATGAACCAAACATCTTTTTTTTTTTTTAATTTTTATTCTTTTTCCCATTCTTTCCCATTCCGATTCCGATTCCGATTCTAATTTTGGAGTACAAACCAAACATTCCCTAAGTGTTTATACTTGTTTGAGATGTCAATAATTTATCTAGTGTTTAATTCCATGATAGGATCAAAAATTTGGAGATTAATAGCTTTAATGGCCAGAGCAATTATCGAGGGTGAAGTGTTTTCCATAGTGGTTAAAGAGTAAATGAGATGTAGTAAAGTGAAGCTGAGTAATGGCTAGTATAGGGTATATAGTAAGGAGGCCTAGGGTAAGTTGAGTTGGATCGCTATAATGAAATGTTGGTTAGAAGAAATTGATAGTTACAAATGCAATGATAAGATGTGTGATGTGTGTCGAATACACCAAAATTAATTACTATAGTTAATCTTCCTACAATTTTGTAGATAGGATAGATAAAAGTCAAGCCCACAAAGAATTGTAGTCAATTCTAATTTCACTATTAAATCCTATTTCAACTTGACAAAAAAAAAGGAGGAGGTTGAATTCTAAATTAATCTAACAAAACTTAAAATGCCAAAATTAAATTTAAATAAAATGAACATATTAAAAACTTAATTCTGAAACTTAAAATACCAAAATTATGATAAGGCAATATCTGTTCACATTGTTATCTGTTCTACATCTGGTTTATCACGTTGTTGTATCAGATATGTTTTCTATATTGTTAGAGTTGTATAGTGACTCAAACTCTAGTTATCATCTGATGTATATTAATCTCTGTACAATGGTTTTGATAATATAATACAGAACATCAGTTGTTTCATGGTATCAGAGCTATAAGTGGTTTCACAACCCAACTCAACCATGTCAGCCTCAAACACGGAAACAACGGTGGTCACCGCAAACCCACCTGCAACTGTCAGTCAGTCCAATCTTCAAACACTGCCCAATATTGCACACCAGCTACCCAATCGATTGAATTCAACAAACTTTCTCCTTTGGCGAGCGCAACTCATGCCTCTCCTCCATAGCTACGACTTAGCTAAACACATCGATGGGAGCTGTTGTAGACACCCAATTTTGGGATAACCGAGCATGGATGCGACAGAGAACTCCGATGATGAGAAAATTAAAAATTAGTCTCGGGATGTTTGAATTCGAAATCTCAAAGAGGCTTGATTGTGTTTCTAAAGTATGTTTAAGGACTCGATTGCAAA
>CATIWK010172974.1:0-11858 GCA_949634005.1 Mallotus japonicus
CTCCACCTCCACCTCCACCACTACCACCACCACCTCTACCATTACAGTCTCATGACTTTGAATTGAAATTAATTAAATATGCATGATTTATTTTTTTTATAAAATAAATAAATTTTAGATTAAACATTATTATATGAATCATAATAATAATTATTATATTTAAAAAATTATTATAATAAATTTTATAAAAAATTATAAGAATATGAATAAATGGCAAAATAAAAATAACAAACAAATTGTTTTCTATTTTTCTGTTTTTAATTTTGGAAAATGAAAAAATGGAAAACAAGAAAAAGAAAAAGAAAACTGGAAAAGGAAATAAAAAATATTTTCCAAAACTAAACGGCCCCTAACTTTTTCATTTTTGGAATGATGATGGAAAATGGGAGAAGAAGGAAAATAAGTGTTATTTTCCTTCAAATATTTTCTCTCCAAATTGGAGAGAAAGTAGAAAGAGAAAAAAAATAAGGTTAAAAATTAATATAATTTGAATTCAAATTCAAATTCTACAAACAAAGTTATTAAAATAATAATTTATTAACTATTTTTTTTTTCCTTTTCACTTTTTATTCCCCCCAATCCAAACAATGTAAGGGAAAATAAACTTATTTTCCTCTACATTTTCTCCCTTATTTTTTTTTCTCCTTTCCAAATATAGTGTTATAGATTATTTTTTTGGAAGTTAGAATCTTCTAAAACAATTAGGAATTTCTTTCTGTTTACATAAATTTTCTTTTTTCTTTTCTATATATCATTGGCTAAAAAAAAAAAAAAAAACTGATACCATTGGATTTGTATTTAATAGTTTATGATGTATAACAACTTCTTTTATCAATGATTACAGAGCTAATCTCGCTAAAACGATATTTGATTTCAAGTTATAGTACATGCAGTCACATGAAATTAGCTGTTATAAATTTTCACTGTCTTTACGATCATACTCGAGTCAAATTAAATTAGTTGAAGTATAGTAGATTTTAAATATCAGTGGTAAATAGAAAAAATTAATAATTTTTATTTTTTATTTATTTGGAAAAAAAAATTATTTTATGTTTATTTATTTTGTCAAATAGGCATATAAAATAATCATGTTCAGATGGTATGAAAAAACACAATCTTTTGTTATGTATCCAAATTCAATTCTTTCGAAAATACTTTTTTTTTTAATCATACATCAATGTGAAGAATAAAACCATATTATTAATAATTATTAGTATAATAATTATTAATAAATAATTATTACATTAATAATTATATTAATAATATGGGGGAGCAAGATCAAACTAGAGACTATCTAATGCTCATGGCGGCAGCTTAAAATAATGTAGAGAAATGCATTTTAAAAATTATAAACATATAAATTAATAAAAAATACTCTTATTATATGTATGTATATATATATATATATATAACAAAAACTTCAAAATGCGACCTATAATTAGAGGAAACTTTGAAATTTTTTTTTTTCTTCTGAGTGAGGTAAATGTCAACAGCCAAATAAATAAAAAAAAAATTTTGTTCAAAAAAAAAAAATACAACATTTTGTTGCAAATTTGCTTGTGCCCAACACTCCATGTTTGAAATTTTTGAATATGGAAACATTGTTGTGATCCATGCACATTAAAATGTCAACCACACATGAACTTTGCATTCTTCTTTTTATCAGATCACAATTTCCACCATCACGTTGAATTTTATCATTGCTTATTTTCTCAAGCAATTATGTTTTTTTTTTCTAAAAATAAAACTAATGATAACAAAACAAAAAAGTCTGAAAATGGAAATCAATATTGAAATTTATTTGCATATGGACTACAGGTTTAATACAAAAAAAATATAGATCAAATATATTTTGACAAAAAATATATATATATATATATATCAAATATACATATATGTGTGTGTAAAAAATCATGTTTTTTTAATGAGTAAGAAATTTATGAGATTCAAAACCTAAAGAATTTTAATCATGATAAATATAGAAAAAAAAAATAAATTTGAATACATTTATCTATAGATGTACATAAAATTTGATTATAATGTAAATAAATGCTTGTACCTAAACTCAAGTTTAATCCAAAATTTGTATCATATGTGTCAACTACGTAATTTAGATAGTTAATAAATGTGCAGCTTTAGTTTATTTAAATAGTTATTAATGTTAGTGTATATATACATGTAAAAATAGTTCTAATAAAAATAGTGTTAGATAGTTATTAATGTTAGTGCTCCGGTCGAACCAGATCAGTTAGAGTTTCATAGGCTATGAATGCCGGTGGTTCACATAAAAAAAAAAAATTCTAATAAGTAATGTCTATGAAATTTTATCTAGTGGTCAAACCTCCAATAGATATTACGGATGACCAGAAATCGAGTCTTTATTTTCTCTTTTTTCAATTTTTTTATTTATAATGTTGAAAAAATAAAATAATGTCATTGGAATCGAACGAAACTATACTTTTATTGGATGTAGTCAACAAATTGATTTGGTCCACCCTAATCACACTATGCTATGATTATTTAATTGCATGAGTATTAGCTTGGCCTTAGCCTCCATTAATAATGTCCCTTTGAACAATATATGGTCAGTCTACTGTACTCTATGGAGGATGATGGCCAGCAACAACACTCGAATAAAGTTAATATAAATTTTCTCCTATGTCTCATTGATCTGGAAATGGTGAGCACTCATCTTCATCTCCTCCTTATTTGTTCTATAAAACATCTTCATGTTTACCTCACGTTCTGCCCCCCATCCCAATCTTGCATATTCTTTGTCTCCATATCAATGAATTAAAAAATATCTGTGATAAATTAGTCTCATTAAAATAGCTATTGGAATTTTTTTTTATTTTTATATTTTTATCCGAATCGAACTAAATTAATAAAATTTCAATAAATTTTATATATTGATAGTTCAAATTAAAATAAAAATATTTTTGATAAATCACACATTAAAAATTAGTGGGTTTAAATGTTGGTAGGACCTTGTTGTTATTGAGTTTAAAATAATTAAAATTCATACGATTATTAAATACTGACAGTTCACAAAATGATAAATTAAAAATTCAATTTTCTAGAGGCCTACAATTATAGTTATGCACATATTTTTCATTTGAATATTTATTATAAAAATTAATAAATTGTTCTATGTTGATATTGAACTTAATATTTTAATTTAAGAAAGTAATATTCATTGTGTTACATATTGTATGATAAAATTAAAAAACTAATTAGATATATGAATCATTTCAATATATAAAGTATAGTTTTTTGAACACTAATGTATAAAGTATAGTTTTGACATTATAGTGAATAGTGATGGAGATTTTCATTTCAATTCTAAAATAGCCCACATCGACAGGTTTTGCAAGCTCAGAGAGGGAAGTGGGCTCAGCTCATTCTGCACCTATTTGATGGTGGCCTCAAGGTCTCAACTACTTTTTTGACCGCCATCCACGTGCCATTTGACCCTACTTCCAACACATCGCCGCCTTTTGCTTGCACTGTAAAAAGAGTTTCTTTGCAGTAAAATCGGTTTTGACCGGAGAATTGAGGATATCTGACTGTAAGTTGAGTCCTATTCCTAATCCTATAGATCCATATTGGGCTATATGCTTAATTTCACCCCTAAATTTTATCTTTTTGTTAACAACACCCCTCAACTATTAATTCAGACTCTTGCTATGATCCACTTATTAAACTACAGCTGTTGATATATCTCACATACAAGAAAATTTGCAACAAAAAGTTCTATTTATTTGGTAATGGTCTTAGACAATTTTTTCTTCAACTTTTAAGTTTAGATTTTAATATTAAAATAAAAGTATATTAAAATCAAATAAATTAGAAAATAATTTATTATTAGCACACAATAAATTTTTGTAATTTTTTTAGAACTCAAAATATAGAAAAATTTTGAAAGTTATCAAAATATTTAACAAATGGTTTATTTAAAAAAAATTAAAAAGTAAAGAGATACAATTTGAAAAAACAAGGAAGGAAAAATTTAAAATGTATAATATTTATGTTCTTACCAAATTAATTAAGAACTTACTATTTAAAATTAATGAAATCATATTAAAAATACATATTCTACTAAAATTATCTTTTTATTACTTTATTTATATTTCCCTTCTAAATCGTTAAATAAAATTTATTTAACATATTTAACAATAATTATTTATGGAATAAAATTTACTTTGTAGAGGAAATATAATGATTTTTTTTATAAAATATAATAGAATAAAACAATTATTTTAATCTTTTGTCATATTAAAATGTATAAAAATACTAATTAAACGTGTGTGTATAAGGGTTAATTTATTAGAAATAGGACTACATAATTATGGTTCATTTACATTAACAATTAAACTCTTATTGAATTGGAATTGAACAAAGGAAAGTGTCTAATGAATGCAACTCTATCGAACAACAAAACATATATACAAGAAGTTTCAGGTAAGCCGATGATAACCTATTGAATCAACTAATATAATGATTCAAAGGGTTCTCATAAATGTCACCCCTCATGTGCAAAATTATAAAAAAAATTCTTTAAGACCAAACAATTCCATCGAATTGAGTGTGATTGTGTGTATTATAGCATCTACTATACCAGAAATATCAATGAACCTGATTTTTAAAATTGCTTAAGATATCCTTTTTTTAGCTTTTAGAATCTATTGCTTAGTTCAAGATCCTTCTTTCTAATTAGAATCAAAGAATTAGTAGATTTGTTCCGCTCAAAATGGGAATAGATTAGGGTTGTGAACTTATAATCTATAATCATGGAATATATATATATATATTGAATAGGGATTCACTTACACATGTGTAAAATTAATGTATTTTACACAAAATCTCAACCATTGATTATAATATATCCAATGGTTAAAATATCTAGTTACTTTTATTAAACATTTCCTTATTAAAGGCCTATATTTTTTCTTTCATTAATTAGTTGTTTTCTATCTTAGAACATTTTGATTGTCTATACTCTATAATATCAAAATTCCTTTTTTTTTTTTATATATAAAAGAGGAAGGCACACACCCAAACCAAAACTACATAGAAACTAGATGACTGTAGCTGCCACCATAAACATCAGGTGCTAGCCATTGTTGCAGACCTGAGATAGGGGAGTGTAGCCTATGACAACCAATGGGAAGAGCTGCTGCATAAGAAGCCATGTAATCCGCTGCACACTTAACTTTCCAATCCCTGTTTAAGCATTGTTTAATCGCCTGAACTAAAGCAACATTTGGATGAACTCTAGTTTCTTCTTGAGTCAGGAAATTGACCACACAAAGACTGTCTACCAAAATTCCTAGTTAATAGTATAAGGAATTGTGAAAAATAATAAACTTGTATTTCCCAAATCATTCATGTTTTGAATGCTATTAGAGAATTCTAGTGTAATTAACTATTGAATTATACTAATTTATATTTCCTGGATTTCATTGCAATACCAAGTTTATATATCTGAGACAACACTTTAAGTGAAGCATAAATTGTATTTATAACTAAAAATATGAAAAATCCATTTTTGAAATTGAAAGTTCGAAAAGTAAATATCTTTTCTATATTATTATTATTTTTATGTGTTATTTTGTTTTAGAAATACTTAGCATATTTTATAAATAATATAAATATAATAGATGAGATAAGATTGAACGATTTTTTGTAATATTTTTTCATTTTAAACTACTTCTACTTAAACACTTCTTAATTATATTTTATTATTTTTAAAAATATTTGAACTTTATGGTTTATTTATATGTGTAACATAATTTTTTTATTTTTTAAAATACATTTAAATATAGTTATTAGTTTTTATGTTTACTAATTTTATATAGATTCAAAGGCAGGGTGGCCTTTGACTAATATTCAAAAAACAAAAATTAAAAAAAAATTATATTTTAATCCTATTAAAAATTAAATTTTATACAATTATAATTTTTGTTTTTACCTTTTATTTCACCAATATTATGTTATGACTTCGTCATTATTTAAATTAATTACAAATAATAAAATTTATAATTAATATAATCTATTACGGATTCAATTTAACTTAAAGTTTTCCAGCATAGGCCTATGATATATATATAGAACTTATTAGGGTTCATGCCAAACTGATTAACCCTTTTTTTTATTGTTTATTTAACATAGTTTTGTTTTCCATATTTTTTCATATTATGTTTGTCTCAATTTTGGTATTATAGACAATATAATGTCTCAATTTTATGTGTTCTTGTAGAGAATATTTAAGATAGGAAACAACTAATTAATGAAAGAAAAAATATAGGTTTTTAATAAGGCAATGTTTAATAAAAGTAACTAGATATTTTAACCATTGGATATATTATAATCAATGGTTGAGATTTTGTGTAAAATATATTAATTTTACACATGTGTAAGTGGATCCCTACTCATATATATAGATAGAGAGAGATATGTATATATATAGATAGAGAGAGAGGGAGAGCCTTTTCTTTTGGGAGGTTGTTTTTTTCGTGCTAGTTATAATTAAATAAAAATTAATTCAACGGTGTTTAATTTTTTTTGTTTAGATACATTATGTATTTCAAATAATGACTCATGAATTTAATTTTTTATATTTTTTCATATTTAATTTTTAACTAGTTCATTATTGATTGGAAAAATAAAATAAGTTTAAATTAAAAATTTTAAATAATAAAAAAATTAAAGATGGAATAGATTAAAAATTAAAAAATGAATTTATAAATAAAAAGTAAAAATTTAGATGTGTAATAAGAGTTATTAAAAGTTAAGAGATGAAATTAATTAATTTACTAAAATATAGGGATGAAATTAGGCATTCAGCCATGCTTATTTCATTATTGCTTGTAATAATCGCCAACTTATCGCGATAATGATGTTCAAATTATAACTACCACACCCATTCAAAATGGGGATAATCTCATCATTTTGTTTCTTTCTATTTTCTACCTTTCTATTTTTAGAGTGTCGATTTTATTTTTTAAGGAATAGTAATATTTTATTTATATTAATTTGCACATACAAAACAAGCAAACTAAGTGTTTATCTATACAATTTAAATATATTTCATCATATTGAATTGGTGTGTTTAAAATTAAATCTTAATAATGTCTTTTTAATAATTACTTGAAAATTATGAAAATTTTAAAATATTAATTAGTTACATATATATGTGTGAGTGCATGCATGTGTTAATAAATAATTTAATATTTGTATATTAGTCGAAAAAATTGAAGTAATTAAAAAATTTCGTAAATGTTATTGGTTCATAAATTATATTTGCATGTGTGTGACTTTTATTTGATAAATATTTTAAAAAATAAAAACAAAAGGAACACATATAGTTTAACTAATGATGGCTTCGCTGCTCTTAAGGTCGATATGAGTAAAGCTTTTGACCGAATTGAATGGGATTTTCTCTATGAAGTTATGCATCGCATGGGATTTTCTAATCATTGGGTGCACTTGATCAAGATGTGTGTCAGCTCTATTAGCTATCATGTAGTGAATGGTAATCATGTTGTTGGCCCTATCTCCCCAAGCAGAGGGCTTAGGCAAGGTGACCCGTTGTCACCTTACCTGTTCATCATATGTGTAGAAGGTTTATCTGCATTATTGCGTAGTTATGAGCATCGGGGCCTTATCCATGGATGCAAAGTTGCTAGAGGCGTGCCGTCTGTCTCCCACTTATTCTTCGCAGACGATAGTTTCTTCTTTTTCAAAGCTTCTATTGAAGAATGCTCTAGTGTGAAGAAGTGTCTTTAGCTGTACGGTCAGGCCTCAGGTCAGGTTATTAATTTCCAAAAATCAACCATTTCCTTTAGCTAGAACACATATTCTTCAGTGAGATCGGATATTTGTAATCTTCTTACTGTTCAAGAAACTTCTAACCATGGAAAGTATCTGGGATTGCCTTCGTTGGTAGGCAGGAATAAAATGGAAATTTTTGGCTACATAAGGGACAGAGTTTGGAACCGTGTGCATAGCTAGAAATATAAGCTCTTATCAGTGGCGGGCAAAGAGCTTCTGGTTAAAACGGTGGCTCAGTCAATTCCCACATACTCTATGAGTGTGTTTCTTCTTCCTCTCTCCTTGTGTGATGATATAGAAAAGATTTTGAATTCTTTTTGGTGGGGAAGCAGAAAAGTGAGACCAGAGGTATTATCTGGAAGAAGTGGGCTAGCTTATGTTTGAGAAAGGAGGACGGTGGTCTTGGTTTCAGGCGTATTCATGAATTCAATATTGCTCTTCTTAGCAAACAGTGCTGGAGGATTCTTATTAATCCCGACTCGCTAATCGCCTGGATTTTCAAGGCGAGATATTTTCCCTCTAGCTGTCTGCTTGATGCGTCTTTGGGATCTAATCCCAGCTTTGTCTGGACGAGTGTTTTTGCTGGGCTTGATTTGCTTAAAATGGGTCTTCACCTCAGGGTTGGAGATGGAATGAGTACAGTCATTGGGCGTGACCCCTGAATTCCTTTGGAGATTGATCCGTATGTAAAATCTGAGTTAAATGACGAGATTAAGCTGTCCTTGGTGAATTCGCTCATGTCACTAAATCTTCGTAGTTGGGATGTCGATTTGGTCAGAGACTTATTTAACGCAGATGAAGCAAATGCTATTCTCAGCATTCCGCTGAGCATGAGGAGGCACAACGACTCATGGTTTTGGTGGTGGGATAAGCAAGGCTCGTACTCTGTCAAGAGTGGTTACAGGTGCCTTACTGGGAATGACAGTTTGAGAGATTCTGGGCAGAACAGATTGCTTTGAAGGAAGATTTGGGGCTTCAATGTTCCTGCTAAGATAAAGTCCATGGTTTGGAAAGCTTGCTCAGGGTGCTTACCATCTGCTGACAACCTTATTTCTCGTCGAGTGCCGGTCTCGGATTTATGCAAGGTCTGTCAAGGGGCTTCAGAGTCAGCCTTTCATCTTTTTATTGATTGTCCTCTTGCGAAGGACTGCTGGGCGCTTTCCCCTATTGGGTTCAGGCGAGAGTTTTCTGATGATTTTCCCTCTTGGTTGAGCTTTTTACTTAACAGGTGTAATAAGGAGGATGGGGGCTTTACTATTGCTATCATTTGGGGCATCTGGTTAAACAGGAATTCTATTGTTTGGAAGGCTAGAAAGAAACAGTCGAGTCAAATTGTAAGAGATGTTTCTGGCTTAGTCCAACAATGGATTGGTGTGCGCAGCTCAAGCTCTATGTGTTCTGGTCAAGCCCGGGTTTCTGAAGTGAGATGGTGTGAGCCTGCTGAGGGATGGCATAAGTGTAATGCTGATGCGGCGATTTTTAGCCAAGTGGATCTAATGGGTATAGGTTGTGTGATTCGAGACAGCTCTGGGAAGTTTTTATCTTGTAAGTCCTTAACTAGAGCACTGTCTTCAGCTTTCGCGCGTCTTGCATAAGCCATTTCCCTCTGCGAAGCGTTAAGTTGGATTAAATCATTAGATCTCCACCAAGTACTGGTTGAAGTAGACGCATTGGAGATAGTCCATGCTATCAACAATCCTAGTTATGATTCTTCTATTTTTGGTTTAGTTCTAGAGGATTGTATCAATTTAATCAAAGAGCTTAGGAATGTTTCTGTTGCTCACATTTTGAGGTCTGCGAATCAGGTGGCACATGGCTTAGCACGTGCCTCTGTTTCTTTGTCTGATGCTCACATTTGGATTGATTCTCCCCCAGAGTTTATTGTTCCCATTTTACTCTCTGATTTGCAATAATATTTCTCTTTTCAGCCTAAAAAAAAAAAAACTAATCCTCTGAATTTTAGCTTCTTACATAGGATAATATGGATATATTTCCATTAACTATATTATTAAAATAAATAATATGGACTCTTGCTATGTGATATCTATGTCATTTACCATTAATAGATTTTCATAAAATTGAAAAATTAAATAATACACTTTAGATTTAAAAATATAATACATATATAAAAAATTTACCAACAAATATAAATAATAATACTTTTTTTTTATATAAATACCAATATCAAATAAATTATAACTAATCCGATTTATATAGGATAAAATTATAAAAACAATAAAAATCTTTAAATGATTACTAAAATGGTATCTAATATCATATAACTATTTTTATTATATAACTTATTTCAAATCTTTATTATTTTTTAAAATTTTTACTTTTAAATCATTGACTTAAAAAAAAAAAAAAAAGAAAGAAGTTGTCAAAGTCGCACACAGATTGAGATACAAAACGACGTCGTGGCTGGAGGGATTAGAAAAAAAAAATGACAGGTAAGAATTTAACATCCACAGGGCTGGGCTAAGCTTAAGCTGAAGCTAAAAAGGCTTACCTTTGACTTTCACTTTCCTTTTTTTTTTTTTCTTCAGTTGTTTTTTTGATCTGTTCGTTTTGATTTTTCCTAAAATCTCTTTCTTCTCCTTCTTTCCGCTATTGCTATGTGAAACAAGAAACACAAAAACAGAAAAAAATATATATATTAAAAAAAATTACACAATCTCAATCCGTTTTCTCCTTTAATTTTTAGGGTTTTAACTTTCAATTCCTTTGATTCAATCCATTTCTTCTCAGTTTGTATAACCTTTCTTCGAATTCCATCACTCCCCTGTGAGCTTTTACTGCGTAATCCTCCTCTTCTTCCTTCTTCTTATTGCTGCTGTTGTTGCTGCTGCTGCGGTGGTCGTGTTCGTGGTCTTGGTTGTGGTTGTTCATTTGTGTTACTTCTGGTTTTATTTATACGATGAGCTGAATCGATTCTGTTTGCATTAGCTTTGACTTGTTTTTTTTTTTTGTGCACGATAATCAATTCTTGTTTTCACTTTAGGGTTCGTTCGGATCGCATTTCTTACAGACGATTTTATTAGTCACTTAATCTAATTATTTAATCTGATTCTAAATTAAGAGATGGGGACAGATATGGAGAGGACAGTTGCTGATTTAAGTAGCTAAGCTGCAGTGGTTTGAGGAATTCTTTGATAAGTGATTGATTGTTGTGATGATTAGATTCTTCGCTTGCGGTGACTATTGAATTATTACTGCGTTCGTTTTTTTAAAAAAATTTATTTGGCGATGTATGGATTATGAATTTTGCATATATTTGGCGTTGACATTTGGTATGGTACATTAAAGGCTATATAGAAATAAAGTGGAATCAATAGCATAGAGTGGGAAGCAATGTTACTGATAATAATTTAGTGTTATTTCACTTGTTTCTGCCTGCAAATATTGGCATTTTCTTTTTATTTTTTAGAAATTTATGTCAAATTCTGCATGCTGCTTTTATTACATCCATTTTAATTTGATTGATTGTTTATGTTATGTTAGGGTCATTGCAATGCACCGCGTGGGTAGTGCAGGGAATACATCGAATTCTGTTCGTCCACGCAAAGAGAAGAGGCTTACTTATGTGCTGAGTGATTCTGATGATACAAAGGTGAAGCATCATCCTTGTAGTTGTTTTGATTTATATTGTTCGTTTTTTCTTGGTGTAAAGCATTTGAAGTGACGGAGTTGCTTACTCATTGTATATGTTATTTTTAAGTAGCAGTGAAAATATTAGTATTTCTAATTATTATTGTTTTTAATGCACGCATGCGGGTGTGTGGGGGGTGTTGGGAGTGAATTTGGGCTCTTTCTAAAAGGAAATGCAACCAAGCCACTCCTAATTCTCCAAGTATTATTACCTGTTTTCTTCTCAATGATAATTGTAAACTTATCTGCTTCTTCTTTATATCGTAAGCATTTTTTTGAAAATAACATTGCTGTTATTGCAGCTATAGATCCTAATGTTATTGTTTTGGATCTTTGTTATGCAGCATTGTGCTGGCATAAATTGCCTGGCTGTATTA
>CATIWK010172994.1:0-10228 GCA_949634005.1 Mallotus japonicus
TAAAATACAAATAAAAAAGAAAAAAAAGGGAGGAAATCTAAAAAATAGCAGAGAAACAGAAAAAAGGAATAAAAATAAAAAAGAAAAAATGGGAGAGAAATAAAAAAATAATGAAAGAATAAGAAGAATACAAATAAGGATAAAAACGAAAAAAAATTAAAAGAAAAGGTACTCTTGAAAATAAAATGGGTACTCATGTAATTAATAAAAAAATGGGGTATTTTGCTGAAAATTGAAACCCAAAAATGGTATATTTATGTAAATTCTCAATCTAAAATCGATCAAAAAGAGCTCGTGTGTGAAGCCACTTAAGCCCTTCTAAATTTCAATTAATATGGAATATTTTGAAGCTAAAATTCATACTAACAAATCCCATGTACTTATAACACTCTTTATGTTATGTAAGCTAGCAAAAATGGCCATGAATGGATAGAAAGGAAAGAGAAGACTATATATTTGTGTTTTTCTAGAAGTCAAATACATCTAACATCTCGCTTAAGTCACATTTTGAATTCAAGTTCTGTTGTATGTAGTCACATTAACTTAATTGTTAGGAGACTTTACTACTATATATATATATATATTTATAATGTAGGCCTCATTGGCAAGAGGATTTTAAAGGAAACAAAGCCATATCTAGCTAGCATTGTCCCCTATTACATTATAAAGCTTGCTTATAAAGTGGAACAACAAGAGGATGATTATGCGTTTGAGAATAATTTAAAATTAAAATAAAATAAATATTAGAGTTCGTAACGTGAATTCAGTTGGAGATTTGACAGGTTCACGGTGTAATATTTTTTTATGAAAATGGATTTATGGATTTTCCCAGAGATTTATGATGAAGGAATGGGATTGGGTCGATGGAACTTTACTATTGAAGAAAATCAATTTTAAAGGCAACATAGCCATATCTATCTTCATTGTAATCCATATAGTTTTATTCAGAGAAAAACATGGCTTAAGACATGCAATGTCCCCAACTGTGTTCACCTTGATACTATTTTGATCAAGTTGTAGTTTTAATTCATTAATGAACGTGAAATAGCCATACGACCATGTAATATGCATGATATACATTTTAATTGTGGGGCTTTTTTCTCCTATTTTTCTCTAATTTGAATTATATATATGATTGTACCAAATTACGGTTTGAAATAGTCTTTGTTGTAGCCATCCGAACACTCTTATATGCTCTTTCCACAATAGTAGATTCTCTCCTCTTCTGCATATAGTTTTTTCCATATTAGGATATTCAATATAAATCTTGTATGTTTATTTTACTTTTTTAGCTATTGTTTTATTTATTTTTCTCACCCTTCCGCAACAATAAAAAAAATTTCTCTTAGCAGAATATGATGTCATTATTAGCTTATTTTGAAAAGATTTACATTGCATTAAATATGCCCTAAAATTCATAAAAATGATTATAAAAGTTAAATAGAAATCACTTTTATGAATGTACATCCCACAATTATTAGGGCATATTTACTACAATGCAATATAATGAATAATGTAATAAAATACTAAAATAATAAAAATAGAAAAATGAAATATTAATTAACTATTTTAATGATTGTCATCAAATTTGATAATACGTGATCAATTATAATAGCTGATTACCGAAATTTAGCAACCAATAATCAAATTTTGTGACTGATGGATGAATGTAGCCTTCTAATTTCACAACTTTTGCACAACCTAAATTCTAAGGATGATGACTATGGACTAATGTTTGAAATATAACTCTTGTACTTCACTCACAAACTCACTACACTTAAAAGGAAAGAAGAAGAAGACTTCAACTTTTGAGAACTCTTACTTATTTTCTTTCTTTGTGTTTGAATATCTCTAATATGAAGAGGTAAGTGATGTAGAAAACATCCACTAATTTACTGTATATGTGATAGACTAATTTACTGTATATGTGATAGACTAATTTACATGTGTAAAGATTTTCCACTAACTCAAACTTAAGTGCATGATAAGCCATCTCAAGCATATAAAGATTATCCACTTACTTTTCACTTAGAGTGAAAATAAGCAACCTTATGCACGTAGAGTTTGTTCACTTACTTTTCACTTTAAGTGTAAAATAAACAACCTCATGCATATATAGATTGTGCACTAACTAAAGGTGCATGCTTATGACACCTTGCCATAGTGTCACTTATGCAAACATGTTGCATGGAAAGCATGTGCCTAGGTGGCACCTCCTTTAGTAAGTGGACTTTAACTAGTTAGGCTCATTTAACTCTTAAATGGGCTCATCTCTATAACATTCACTAATTAAACTTATGCATTTTATCTAACACTTAAATAAGGTCCATCTCAATAATACACATTAATATCCAACCCCATCTATCATCCATTAAGCTACTGTTCTATGGTCCATCTAATGGCCCATATCCAAACTAGTATTGGTGCTAGATCATATAATTAATAGTCCTAACCTTTGAATTAGATTTCGGGATATGCTAGATCCCCGCACAAGTGCAAATTCAATTCAATTAATTTAATTAATTAATTAAACACTTTAATTAATAATTAAATAAAAAATTATCATTATCAGTGCAATTCTTGTGTGTGTGACTTACTAGGTTCAAGTTCAAATGGCAATGGAAATTAATATTAACTCTTAATATTATAGAAAACTCTTTCAAGCTAAATGTGAAAATCCTAATTAATCATATTTAGTTTCCATAAGTCGTGAGTGACCCCTAGCATAGATGTCACGACTACCTAATTTAATATGAATGTTATCCATAGATTTATAAGAACTATTGAACATAATTACCACGCACTCAATGTCCCTTCATTACAATATCCTAATATTGGTTAGAGTCATGGTCAAGTCAAACTCTAATTGGCTCAATCATATGACCTCATCTTTAGTTCAATTCTTAATAAAACATGAATTCTACTAAAAACTCTTTCTCGCACTAAAACTCTTTTCGGATAAGTCAAGTTTGACCTGGCCATATATTTATTCATCGAAACCAACTTAGATAGCATAGGATCTTATCCCGATTCACTGCAGGTAATGAACTCCATACTGGTTTATCACTCATCCTTGTATATAACAGAATAGAGCCACCACACTCCATATACCTACACGTGGCTAGCACATGTATATAAGTAGTAACAAACTGTAACCAACAATATGAGGGTGACTGTGTTGCCTCAGGTTAAAAGACCATATGCACCATTATATCCAAGATAGTGATTGTTGACAAAAGCGAATTTTTATACAATCTCTTATTTTACGTCATAGTTGGATCACCCATCACATGAGTATTTGCATGTCTATTCTGATATCTCATATTAAGTAGCATAAGACTCACTACCTTCAAATATCAATATCACATACTGATCAAGAAAAATGGACAGAGGTGATAGTCTACTAATTAATACTACCGATATATTAATCCAATGACTATGAGCATTTTATAGCATATGTACTAAATAAATTTGTCACTCATATTATCAGCTTTTGGTAATAAACTCATTTAATATAATGCTAAAGGGTTAATACTCAATTAAACAAATACTTTATTTAAATGAATATTTTATTAGCAAAGGGATAAAAGTATGATGTCATTGTATATTATACGAATGGCACCAGGGCACATATATATTAACAATATTTACTTATATCATTTTCACAACTACCCTTTATAAGTAATATCAGTATAAAATGAATAAGAAAATATTTCTAGGAAAGGATTAAAGAAATTAACAATTTCAATATTTCATGAAAATAAAATATACATATGATTATCCAGTAAACCCTTTATTCAAAAGTAAAATTATGTTATTTTAAATCTATTTAAGGGTTCTTAAATTTTTTTCAACAATCTAGTAGATTTAATTAAGAACAAAAATTTATTTGGAGTTCTATTTACTGTTGTTGTTGTTAGAACATTAAAACCCATTTTTTGTTAGTCTTGTCTATATTACAAGTTTTCTTTTTATCTTATATGTATGAAAAGTTATGTTAGTAGACATATACTAAATTTCTAGTTGTAGTATATATGTCAGAAAGTGATATTGTAGGGGTAAGGTATCCTTAGTTTTCATTAAGCGATAAAGAAGGCAAGGAAGGATTGATTTTTGAAGGGGAGGATTTTCAAGAAAATGATGGAGACCTAAAACTTTATATTATTGGAAGGTTTTTTACTGATAGGGTTATCAATTTAATGCCATGAAACATACTTACAACTCTTTAGAGGCCAGGGAAGGGAGTTTGTATTACGGAGTTCGGTGCTACATTATATTTGTTTTAATTTTTTCATGAAATCGATATCACTAGAGTGTTGAAGGAGGGCCATGGACTTTCAATCAACATCTACTTATTATCCATAGGCTTTAAGAGAATGAATAACCAACCAAAGTGTCCCTCTTTTACACAACATTTTGGGTTCATGTTCACGACCTACCACTAGGTTTTATGTCAGCGAAAGTGGGAGTAAGTACAGGAAATTATATAGGGAAATTTATTAAATCTAAAGTTCATAATTTTAATGAGGTATGGAAGAATTACATATGGATCAAGGCTTAGGTTGATGTCCAGATGCTGCTAAAGTATCGTATGAGGATTAAAAGAGTTGGTGATGATTGGTTCTAGATAACATTTAAATGCAAATTTCTACCAATATTATGTTTCATCTACAGTAAATTAACTCATTATGATTGCCATTGTGAGAAATTATTTGATGGTCTGACTGGAGTTGTTGAAAAGATTTATGGCCCATGGGTGCGAGCACCAACAAGATGTCAAAATGTCACAATCAGAGACAAGTGGTTAAGGAATTCATTGAAAAAAAAAATGGTGTATAATGCATATGAAAATAGTGACAGAATGATGACTGACATGGAATCTCGAAAACTAATAAAGGTGGATGTATAACTAAAAAAGGAAAAGGAGCCATGTCGTAGTTGATATAGGTCACAAAAAAGAAAGCAATTTCTTTAAAAAAATTTCTTGCATTACCCTAGGAGATATGTAAGTTGATCAAACTCTTATAGAAGGCATTGTTATAACAGACCCTAAAAGAAGGAGAGTGGATGATGCCAGCAGTGGGGATCGGACTTTAACCCAAGAGATGAAATTAAGCTCAAATGTTATGGATGTTTTAAAAAACTTTAAAAAGGTGAGTTCTAGTTACTTCGCCCAATTAGAATTAAAAGCGTGTTAAGCTGGAATTGTCGTAGGCTTGGCAACCTATGGGTGATTTGAATTTTAAAGGAATTAATTTTCCAAAGTAAACATACTTTTATTTTATTAATTGAAACTTTATCCAATCAAAATAAAAATGATGGGCTTCGGGCCTAGTTAGGATATGAAGGTAGATTTATTGTTGATGCCTTAGGCTACAATGGAGGCCTCAGCTTACTCTGGAAAGAAAAAGAGACATGGCCCAGCTTCTTAACTATTCCAAAAATCATATTGACGTTTAGTGAAGATGAATGGTAGCCCTAAATGGAGATTGACTAGGTTTTATAGGATCCCTGAGAGAAGCGAAAGACGTGAGTCTTAGGAGTTAATGTGGCGATTGATTTCTATTTCACCTTACCTATGGTGCTGCATTAAGGATTTTAATGACCTGGTGTGTAGAGAAGAGAAGAAAGGGCGAGCATAGATCCTATTATGGATTTTAACGGGGTTTGGCTCAACTTTCTCTAATTATGGTCTTCGAGATATTAGGATAAGTGGTTATGGGGGCGTGGCACTCCTCTTTGGGTGGAAGAAAGGTTAAACTAAGCCTTAGTGTTGGATTCATGGCTTAGTCAATTTTAAAACGTGAAACTGTTAAATCTTGAGGTTACCTTATGGTGTGTGAAATCCGCAAGTGCACAAAGTCGTCCAAGTAGTAAAAATATCGATCCTACAGGGAGTGGATGCTAAGTATTGGACTACTTTCTGTGTTTATTTGTTTAGACAGTCGAATAAGATTTTCGCTAAAATTAAACTAATCTAGAAAGCAAAATTAAATTAATCTAAAATTTATCAACTAAATAAATGTTAGGGTTTTTATTCCCGATTCAATTTTATAAAAAAGTCATGTTAATCTCCTTACCACTTCTGAATTTATTCCATTTCCTAAGCATCTTTGGACATATGAAAGTCTCTCTCGAGCACTCGCATAATTTTATTGATCATAACAACTACTCAAATGATTAGCTCTCGCTCTTAAGCAATTAATTATTCTCAATACCGAAGCAAGCTTTTCAAGGAATATTAACAACCAAACTGTTTTTCAACCTATTTTGATTAATTAACAGATTATTATTTTGTTCTCAATAGGGATCTTCTCTCAATCTCACCCCACCATCTAATTCAATTCCTAGGGCGGCCAATCCTATGGAAGCATTAGGTTCAATAATAATCATGGATTATAGACTTAGTGACAAGTAATTTAACCTATTAAGTCCATTCTTGAGCTGGGTCTAAAAACCCCAACTAATAATTTACCTACTCATGGAAATTAAAAAGAAAGAAGAAGAAGAATTGAGAATTGCAAACACAAACATTATATTAAAATAATTAAAGTACGAAAGAATAATTGAAAGGACAAAACCTCTTTTATTCTCCTCGTCTTGATTATTGCTTGCAATTGTTCTTCAATCTTCTACTCTTTATGATCTTTGAGTAGATAATAAAAATCAATTGAAAAATAAAATAAAATTGTTCTTCTTAAAAATAAAAGTGAATTATGTTGTTTTCCAGACCAGCCACCCTTAATAAAGAGGCAAAACAAAGGCTATTTATAATAGTCCTAAAAAAAAACCTAAAAGGTACTTTCCTAAATTGATTTCTATTGAAGTGCACGGTTGTGCACTTCCCATGCACAACTGTGCATAACCGTTACTTTAAAAATTCATTGAATCAGATATGCCCATTTACTTTCTAATGCACGACTATGCATCAGCTGTCTTTTGAAAATTCTTGGATTAGGTATGCCCGTACACACCCTAGTGCACGGCTATACATCAGGTCCCTCATGCAAAGTGAAGGGTTTAGGCTTAGGTATGGCCATGCACATGGGTACATGCCTCTTCATCTTCATTTCATAGAGATTTTGAGCTTTCCTCTTCAAGTTCTAGCATGAATTCCACTTGCATCGATCCAAACTTAGGTACACTTAACCAATTAACACCAAAATACCAAAATTAAACTAAAAACAAACAAAAATTATAAAATCCTACGTTTTATGGAATTTAAATAAAACGCCAATATTCAAGAATAAAATAAACACTTTAATACCTAAAAACCTATTAAATTAGTACTCAAAATCCACTATTTTTCGCACTTATCAACTCCCCCACACTTGAGCTTTTGCTTGTCCTCAAGCAAAACATGGGATCACCCCATTCTTAAAAAGAACTCAACTCATTGATTAGTTTTAACTTGACTAGCTATGATAATCTTCACTTAATATAAAGCTTAACAACTCAAAAATATAACTCAAGGTCACAGATATGTGAGATTACCGTGTGAAGGGCAAACTTCCCAATTGAATTCATGAAAATCGAGAATTGAAATCAGAGAATGATGGAAGCAAATAGAAATTGACTCAACATTTGACTAGCTAAAATTTCTTATGCATAAGGCACTTCTTAAGCACTTTATTTATTTTATTTAATAAAAGTTTTCCCAATGGCAGTATCCCCCACCTTTTCCGTACTACTCAGTGTGGATACCTCACAAAGGGTCCTTTGGATACTCATACTCTATTTAAGAGCATTGGAGTAAAAGGAGCATACAAAGATTTATAATTTTAAGGTTTTATCTCCCTTTTAACGAGTGCATTTTACGCTCCATCTCATTTTTATTTTCTTTCTTTTTTTATAGAAACCAAATACATAAGATTTTACTAACTTCAAGAGTTTAATTTTTAATATCTACTTACAAACACCTCTCTCAAAAATCAAGACTCCAAGTTCAATCACTCAATTAAGAAGTAAGCATGAAGTTCTTTAAGAGTTAAAATGTCTTTAACCACAAATCATTATCCTAATCTTAAAAGTCCAAACTCACATTAAATGAAGATTATCACATCTTTTCAAGAAAACTAGATTCAATGAACTAAATTCTATTTGAGAATAGGTTAAAAACTCTCAAATGTTATGCATGATATGCATCCTAGTAACTATATGCAAGAAAGAAAATAATAAAATGAAATGCATGATCCCTTCCCATTTACAAAAGGAAACACTTAAAATCAATAAAACATAACAAAACAAAAATTGAAAACTAAAAGTTTAAGAAATATCTCCCCTTTCTCATTATAATGGTGGAGGCGAGGACTTGTTGGGATTGGTAGACTCTATGAGCTTCTTAAGCCTCTTGAAATGGCTCTCTTGTGATTGTTGCAAAATTTCCATCATGATTTGAAACTCATCTATCCTAGCATAAAGCTTCAAATCTAGCATGTCCAAACGAAGTAGTAGCATTTGCTCCGTAGTTGCTTCATTCTCCAAAGCTTTCCTTTTTAACCATGACTCATTGCTACTCCCTGCACTCTCCTCATCATTAGTTGAAGACTTGTTTAGTTACTTCAATGTGTATTGGCGCATCAAATAGCATTTTCTACTCTCCACCTCCTCATGTAAGTGAATAGAGAAAGGAACACCATATTCTTTAGTGAGCTCACTCACCTCATTACCCTTTTTCATAATTGCCTTACCTTTCCCTTGACTTGTTTGTTCGTGCTTTTCTTGAGACATATCTTCAAAATAAGAGTTGAATATTATTAGCACGAAAAGAAGTGATAAATAAAAATAAAAATTGATTAGGGTTTCTAACAGCATGCTTGAATTCTTTATATAAAGAGTTCTCCCTAAACATTAATAAAATAAAACCTATAAATTTTCTCCTAATTTTAGGAAGAAAAGAGAAATTCAAGGGTTCATAAGAAAAAAAATCAAAGAAAATAAAAATTTATTCCTAAATATTGACTTACTAAATTCTAGAAAAAAAAAACTAACGAAAATGGAAAATTAAAAAAAATAAAAGGTAATTGAATTCAAATCCTAAAAGAAAAAGGAAATAAAGGAAAATTGCAAAATTAAAAATAAAATTGAAAATAAAATGCAAACAAAATTTTAAAAACTTCCTAAAAATTGATAAGTCCTCCCCCACACTTCATTTTAACATTGTCCTCAATGTTTACATGCTAGCAAAGTAAAGTTATTGCTGTGTAGAATTACGCAGGTACACGGCTGTGCAATCCAGAGTGCATGGTTATTCAACTGGGTTTTACTTTCTGAGCCTGGGCCTGTGCACGACTGTGCACCGATGGATGCACACCTAATCATATGTTGCACAATTGGAAGAATGGCTGGTGCATGGCTATGCATACATGATGCATAGTCATGCATATTTGCAGGATTACTTTCTGCAGAATGCACAGAAACGAAATCTTGGACATTACCTGCAAGTTTTCCATTCCATAACAATTCAAACAAATATTTAAACTTGCATACATCACATTGAACACAAATGCACACAAACGCATTACATTAAACCAAATAAAAATCCATACATCCATCCAAAATACTAAAATGTGTACACAAACAAACCAAAATTAACAAAATTAAAATGTGCCAACATTTAAACACTTCAAATGAACAATAACAATAAAACAAATGAAAACACAAATCACTCTTGCGGTGGGGTATCGTCTCGTTGCTCATCTTGCGGTGGTTGAAGGGAAGGAGGTACAAAGCCTTGGTTCATGAAAAATGCTCGAAGGTCTTGATGCATCAAGTGAACACTTCGAGTATATAAGCTCCTCCACATTCACATCAAAGACTCCCATTTGCAGCTCTAAATTATCCATTCGCACCACCAGATCATCGACCTCTTCCTCTTCTTCTTCTTCTATTGGAGGGGCTTGTTGTTCACAGGGGAGTTGGGTAAGCCTAAACCCTTAAAAGCAAATTGATAGTTAATTTTAGCGATAGAATTTTTATTCCATCGCTAAATCTTTTATTAGCATTGAATTTTATGATATTTATTTTTTATTTTATAATAATAAATTTTTAAAGTTAAAATAAAATATATAATAATATATAAAAATACACATTCATCGCAAAATAACCATAAATTCAATACATTATTGAAAAAGAAAACCTTACAAATAAGTTAAGTTCACTATTATATTTATAATTAAAAAATACAAATAATAATTAGTCCAAATGATCTAGTGTAAATAAAAAAAAA
>CATIWK010173016.1:0-11810 GCA_949634005.1 Mallotus japonicus
AAACAACCTCATTCTCAAGAAGGTAGCTTAGTCATTTTTTATTTTTCAAGTACTAGAACCTCTTTCTACATCACTGAATTTATGTCTCCCTTTATATTATCTCACTCAATTATTTTGTTTTAGATTGGTGTACAAGAGGACCATCCACTTCAATAAGTATTCAATGGCCAAGAGGTGGAAGTATATGTATGATACAATTATTAACAACAAATCAAGATAAAAATTGAATTGTACACCAAAGGGACTTATCTCTTTAATTGACTTTCCTCTGCAAATATTTGTAGATAATTATATATGAATTATGTAAACAATAACTTGAAATTTTAGTTATTTTTCTATGATTTTTGAATGATGGAAAAATAAATGGTTATTATTATTTTATATTTAATAAATATATAAACTCTTATTATTTTATGTTTCATAAATACAAGATTTATATAATCATTTGAATTACTATTATATAAATTATCTTATAGTACTTTTATATGTTGTTCAATTGTTGCTTCGCGTAGACTTTGGCCTTAATTGAATTTATAGTGCTGGATGTTGATAGTGAGGATACAACTAAGTACTAATAGTGTTGATAGGAGTCGAGTTAGATTATGAATATGTTGCATTAACCTGAATATGTTGCATTAATCGGCCTTAGTAATGTATTCAGTGAAGTTCTTTTATAAAATATCTCTAAGAGATTTTCTCCCAAATTATAGTAAAAACTTTACTATCACTAATTCACAAAAATTCATTGAAATAAACTAATAAGTTCACCCGTGCAATGCGCGGGTATTAGCCTAGTATATATATTAAAGCTGAAGTAAAGAGAAACTTTTAACCATGTGTTGACACGTGGCACTCTCTGCTTGAAGTTTTAATATACTAAGTCTCAAGTTACTAATCCATGCGTCCTCTCCCATTTAATAGCATATTTCTTCTTTTTCCTGTAATCTTTATCTTTTCAGTTACCTTGAAAACCTAAAGACACCCTCGTTATTAGATATTATTATTATTATTTATAGTCTTAAAGACACTCTTCTTAGAAATATTTTCTCTCTTTTCATTTTGTTTCTCAATTTCAATTCCAATTACGAAAAATGAAAATAGCATGGAAGATTGTAATTCTTTGTTCACACCCTTTTCTAAATCCAAATTACGCTCTCTCCTCACTCACTGTATTTTCTCAATTCAGATAAAAATTTGAATCCACCTTACTAGCTAGTATCAATTATTTTTTTTGTTATTTTAGATTTTGATATCAATATCCAAAGAAATTGTTCTTTCAATTGGGATTTTATAGGCAATAAAGATGGGAACAACATATATGGACCTTCACCTTTGTGTCAGCTGATTCTTATTTCTTGAAGCCACTAGCATTGATTTTGTGGGTTTTTTTACCGCTCAACAATTTTCAGTTAAGGTATGCAGATCTCCTTTTGCTTCGCCTCTTCAATTTTTTTTTAAAACGGTTTTTTTTGTCTGGTCAGGTTTAGAATTTCGTAATCTAACTTTTTATTTCACAAGTCAATCATAGATATATATGATCAAATGTTGCCACCTATTGAAATTCTAACACATTCCTAATATTTTTATACCTATAATCCCTTAAGTTTTATTATATAACTAAGCAACTCTATTTAGTTATTTAATTCTACAAATTAAGTTATTCATTTATTTATTTATTTGCTATTAATTCATTTTTCAAATTTTTTTTTGAACCTAAAGCTAGGATATTATATACGCTTTCAATTTTTCTTGTTAGAGAGGAGAGGGAGGCTTGAGAGAAAAATATTTAGATAGAAGAGGAATTAATATTAGAAGAAATTTTTTTGATTTTCAACTCATGCTTCAGACTCAAATATAAGAGGGTATTTATAGGCATAAATTTAATTCTTAAACTCTAAAATACATGTATCATAATTAATTAATAAACTAACGTTGAACTTAAATACTTAATAAACTTAAACTTTAACACTTAATAAACACACATCAAACTTACACACGCATTGAATATAGCCAAACGTTTGCACACAAAAAATAAATCTTATTTGCACGTACCTTAGAATTTTAGAATTTTCATTTCTTTTGAAGTCCATATATAAAGGGACATATACCACATTCGACTTGCATACAGCTCCATATTCTATTGTATAGTAACAGGATGAGATGGCTGCAGCAAAAAAGATAGAGATCATTCAAAGAGAGAACATCAAACCATGCTCTTCTACTCCTCATGACCTCAAAATTCATAAGCTCTTCCTTCTTGACCAGATTGGTCCAAGCACATACATATCAGTAATTTTCTTTTACCCCACAAATGACGATGGTGATCATTCAGATCATCACCATGCCGAAGCTAGTGAAAGATCTCGGAAACTAAAGAAATCATTATCTAAAACATTAACTTGCTTTTACCCTTTTGCAGGAAGAATTAAAGACAATAAGTTGGTGGAGTGTGATGATCAGGGAGCTGATTTTATCGAAGCTCGAATGAATTGTCTTCTTTTAGACATTCTCAGGAATCCTTATCCGGATGTCTTGAATCAGTTCTTGCCTGTAGCTATAGAATCTCATGAAGCAGCAATGGGCAATCTATTACTTGTCCAAGCTACTTTCTTTGACTGTGGTGGCTTGGCGTTAGCTGTTTGTATCTCCTTCAAGATTGCCGATACAACCACATTAAAGACGTTTATCAAGTGTTGGGTTGAAACTGCAACATGTCATCAAGTAGTGATCATAAACCGGGGCTGGGTCCTGAATTCATAGGGGCATCTATTTTCCCACCTGCAGACGCTTGGATTCTGACATCCCCAATGTTAAGACTGAAAGTAGAATACTCTGTTTATAGCTTTCAAGCTTATCTTATTCATTAACTTAAAGGAGGCTTTTATAGAGCCATTACAAAACAGAAAAATAAGAGTAAATGTATCCACGATTCACACTACTTTATCGTGGCTAAGATTAAGGAAGAATAAACTAAAAAATCTAATCTACACCCCACAAACCAAGGCTTATTTCAACAGAAGAATAACAAACACGTAAACAAGCATTTAAGACTTAGTCAACTAGTGGCCAAGTTTCCTAACAATTACTCCCTTAAACTGATCTGTAAACATACAATCAGTTTAATTTTTGAACACTGCCCATACCGAGCTGCTCTCTCATCTTCAAGAACAATTCTAACTTCAAAGGTTTTGTTATAATGTCAGCCAATTGATCCTTTGAGCCACAATGCACTAACTCCACTACTCCATCATTAGATAAGTCTCAAAGAAAATGAAATCGAACATCGATATGCTTACTTCTACCATGCATAACAGGATTCTTTGAAAGTTTAATCACTGAGTTGTTATCACAAAATATAGTGCACTTACATTGCTTAAGTCCAAGTTTCCCAAGAACTCGTTGCATCCATACACTTTGACAAGCGCACGCAGTAGCAGCAATAAACTCTGCTTCGGTGGTGGAAAGCGACATAACTGGTTGTTTCTTGGAACTCCATACTACAGCTCTAGAACTCATTTTAAAAACATACCCCGAGGTACTTTTGCGGCCATCAAGATCACCCGTATAGTCACTATCTGAATAAGCAAGCAAGCTCTCTTCTTCTTCTTTCTTGTAGAGTATTCCCAGCTCTATTCTTCCCTTCAAGTAACGGAATACTCTCTCTTCACTGCTTGTTGATATAACACAGTAGGGGCCTCTATGAAACGAGCTATCAAGCTCACTACATACATAAGATTAGGTCTGGTGGCAGTCAAGTACATAAGACTACCCACTATTTGCTTGTAAGCAGTGGAATCAATTTTTTTGCCTTCTTCATCTTTAGCTTGTCTACTCCCAGGAACAATAGGATTTTTTACAGGTTTACAATGCTTTATCCTGAATCTCTCTAGTACCTCATTAGCATACTTCTTTTGACTTATGAAAATCCTAGCTGAGCTTTGTGCTACCTCCACTCTAAGAAAGTACTTCATGCAACCAAGATAAGACATGTCAAACTCTTCTTTCATTGAGCTCTTAAATGTCTCAAACATCTGCTTATTATTTCCTATAAAAATAAGGTCATCGACATACAAGCTTATTATAAGTATATCTCCATCTTTACCCTTCTTTGTGAAGAGTGTATGATCACTCAAACATTTCTCAAATCCCTTATTGATGAAATAGGATTCAATTTTGCTGAACCAGGCTCGTAGGGCTTGTTTAAGCCCATAGAGTGCTTTCTTCAGTTTGTACACTTTGCTCTCTTTACCCTTTACCTCATAACCTCGTGGATGCTTTACAAACACCTCCTCATTAATCTCACCGTGTAAAAAAGCACTTTTAACATCGAGTTGGTATACTTTCCAACCTCGATTAGCTGCAAGTGCAAGTATTAGTCGAATAGTGTCCCAACGAGTTACAGGAGCAAATGCCTTAGTATAGTCGATGCCGGCTTGCTGTGTGTATCCCTTTGCTACAAGTCGAGCCTTGCACTTATCAAACTCTCCCTTTTTGTTCAACTTGGTCTGGAAAACCCATTTAACACCTATTTTCTTTGCTCCTCTTGGCAACTCAATCAGTTCCCATGTACCATTCTTCTCAATAGCTTGAATTTCTCGGTCTATAGCTTCTTTCTAAGTTGGACTTTTAGCAGCCTCTTCAAAAGTTGTTGGATCATTTGCAGCGAACATAGTAAGTTGTTGCATCTCCATAGCTAGTTGTTGCACTTCATCTTCTTCCTCGGACAAGCCTTCACCGCTCACATATTCTTTCATCCACACAGGTTCTCTTCTTCTCCACCTTTGAACTGGATTTGTCACATCAGTTGTTGTAGGTGGATCATCAGTTGTTGTGGGTGGGTTTGAACTACTAGCTCCATTCTCTTCTTCTTCTTCTATTTCTTCATTTTCCCACTTAAGAACATCACAGCAAGCTTCTTTACTTGTTTTTCCCCAATTCCATTTTTCTTTTTCTTTGAAAACTATGTCTCGGCTTATGACAATCTTTTTGGACTCCGGATCATACATTCGAAAAGCTTTGGATTCTTCACTGACTCCCAAGAACATACACCTGAAGCTTTTATTATCAAGTTTTTTTCTTTTAACTTCAGGTATGTGAACGTGCCCTATACACCCGAACACTTTGAAGTACTCCACCGAAGGCTTGATTCCATTCCATGCTTCCTCAGGTGTTTTATTTTGTATTGATGATGTGGGACACCTATTGAGCACATGCACTGCCCAATTCACCGCTTCCGGCCAGTATTCTTTTGGAACTCCTTTTGTAGTCAGCATACACAGCACCATGTTCATTAAGGTTCGATTTCTTCTCTCTGCGACTCCGTTTTATTGTGGAGAGTAAGCTGCAGTGAGTTGTCTACTGATCCCATTTAAACTACAAAAGCTGTTGAACTCAGATGAGGTGAACTCCCCACCTCGGTCAGTACGTAAACAACAAATATAGTTCCCTGTTTCCTTTTCTACCATGTTTCTAAATTTTTTAAACACAGTAAAAGCTTCTGATTTATCATGCAAGAGATAGGTCCACATTTTACGACTATGATCGTCAATAAATGTAATTATGTACCTTTTGTGGCTATTAGATTCTGGAGTAATAGGACCGCAGATATCTGAGCGCACAAGTTGCAATTGTTGAGAAGTTCTCCTCAAGCTTTTTTTAGGAAAAGGATCATGGTGTTGCTTCCCTACTACATAATTAGTACATAACTTGGAGCTAGCTTTCAGAATTGGTAAGCCTCTGACCATATTTCTATATGCCAATGTCCGTAGCCCTTTCATGTTAAGATGACCGAACCTCTGGTGCCATAGGTTTGTTATATCATCTGATGATGCTTAAAAACAAGTTGATCTTGGAGCATTAGTAGGCATAGAAGCGAGCAAAACAAACAATCGATTTACAAACATATTTGATTGCATAATTAGCCCCTTTATTGGATGATAGATTTTGCAGACATTAGTTTGAATCAAAATAGCCAAATCTTTTTCTTGAAGTTGCCCAATGCTAAGCAAATTATTCTTGAGCTCAGGAATATAAAATACCTTAATGATCACCTGGGTTCTGCCTTCAACCTGTATTCTGATATTTCCTATCCCCATGACAGCCATCTTTGAGTTGTTTCCAAGCTTGACCGAGTGCTTGAAGGACTGATCGAGCTCAATGAACCACTACTTGTCTCCACTCATGTGGTTGCTACAACCAGAGTCTAAGAACCACACCTCTTCTCTTTTGGATTTCTGTGTCTCAATGTAACACATAAGTAGCATTTATTGATCTCTATCTAGCTCAGCATACTCAGCATAATGGGTATAGCTAGGACATTCATACTGAAAATGTCCCAACCTGTGGCATAGGTAGCACTTCACTATAGCTTTGTTGAAAGCTCTCCCTCGACCCCTTCCTCTTCCTCTGAAATTTCCACGACCTCTACCTTTTTCACCGAATCGATCTTCTTCCTTTGCTCTAAATCTTTCACCTCCTGTAACTTTTAAAGCTTGATCTTCCACATTGCTTTTCAGAAACATCTGTTCATGGACCAGTAATGAGCTCTGCAACTCGTCCACCGAAAGACTATCAATGTCTTTTGACTCCTCTATAGAGCAAACAATATAGTTGAACCTTTCTGTAAGTGTGCGCAAGATTTTCTCAACTATTTTTCCATCTTGCATACTTTCTCCTGTATTTCTCACATTATTTGCTACCAACATCACTCTAGAGAAATAATCATTCACAGACTCACCAGATTTCATTTCCAGGATTTCAAATTCCTTACGAAGTGTCTGAAGTTGAGCTCGTTGAACTCGAATACTCCCCTGATATTTTCTCTTCATGGAGTCCCATAGCTGCTTGGAAGTATCTTTTTGAATGATGGTCTTCAGAATGGATTTTTCAATGGACTGGAATAGGTAGTTTTTTGCCCTTAAATCCTTTAGCTTCTGGTCCTCCAAGGTTTTCCGTTGTGCAGCTGTTAGAGCTTCTTCGGTGGTACGGTCGATGTAACCATTCTCGATGATGCTCCAATATTCTTTTGATCGCAACAGGTTTTCTATTAACATTGACCAGTGATCATAGTCCCCATCAAATTTGGGAATGCTCAAGAAATTGTTTCCTTCAGCCATCTCTCTCTCCCTTTTTTTTTCTCTCAGTGTTTCACTCAAACACTCTTTCTCTCAGTATTTCACTCGCTCACTACCTCTCAGATCAGGCCCCGTTGTGAGGCTCTGATACCACTGTTAAGACTGAAAGTAGAATACTCTGTTTATAGCTTTCAAGCTTATCTTATTCATTAACTTAAAGGAGGCTTTTATAGAGCCATTGCAAAACAGAAAAATAAGAGTAAATGCATCCACGATTCACACTACTTTATCGTGGCTAAGATTAAGGAAGAATAAATCAAAAAATCTAAACTGCACCCCATAAACCAGGGCTTATTTCAACAGAAGAATAACAAATACATAAACAAGCATTTAAGACTTAGTCAACTAGTGGCCAAGTTTCCTAACACCCAATTGATGAGCCGATAAAACAAAAAAGCATCATGAAAAGATTTGTGTTTACTGCCTTAAAGATTGCTGCTCTCAGAACTAAAGTCGCTAGCACAGATCTGCCGGACCCGACAAGGGTAGAAGCTGTTACAGGACTTCTATGGAAAACCACAATGACTACAACAAGATCAAAATTAGGATACTCCAGACCATCCGTTTGGTCTATGGTAGCGAACATGCGCCCAAGGTTCCTGCCGCCATTACCTGAAAGCTATGCAGGTAATTGCCTGGGGAGCATTGATCTGAAGGCGATGGACGGAGACTGTGAAATAGAAGTGAAAGAGCTAGTGGGTAGAATCAGAAAAGAGAAGGAAAATTTTGGTGAAAATTTTGTGAAACAAATTCAAAGGGAAGGAGCTTTATTGCAATTGGTACTTTGTAGGCTCTCTAAGAAGGATAAAGACCAGTTTATGGATAATGCTATAGACATATGTGGGTGAAGCAGTTGGTGCAAATTGGAGCTGTATGATGCTGATTTCGGATGGGGAGGGCTGTATGGGTTAGCACTGCTGTCGTTCTACGATTAAAGAATTTTGCTTTCTTGATGGATACAAGAGATGGTGATGGAATTGAAGTATGGTTAACTTTGGGCGACGAAGATATGACCTTTTTTGATCTAACGAAGAGCTTCTTGAATTTGCAAGTTTCAATCCTAGTGTTCTTCCTGCAGTTTAAGTCTTTGTTTCGCAAATAAAGTGGTGGTTCTTTGTTTGTTTGTTGTTTAATTAAAGTAACGTGTAATACATTTTCCTAAATATTTATTCTATATTAGTTTGAGTTTATTTTGGAGAAAAAATCATTGGAATACACAGAGTATTACATTTTTAAATATTTTATATTTATTCAGTGAAGAAATTCTACGTCAGAGTCAAAAGTTGAAGTTTAATAATATATTTATACTATTTAAAATTTTAACTAATTTATAATTAATTTGACTGGATTTTATGGGAATGAAAAATCATTCTTTACCCTATAAAGAAAATGAGTGATTTCTATTGATAGAAAAATCCATTTCCATTATCATGCCAAATTATAATGAACCAAACATTAGGAATCGAAATTACCTCTTTCCATTATGAGTTTTATCCTAATTTTTCATGAAATAAACGACTCTTGAGATTGCTTTTTATAATTTTATATTTTTAAATATTATAATTCAATTTATTTATTAATAAAACATAACTAAATTAATAAACATGTTTTATTTGATAAAAAATTCAAAATCATATCATTTTGAGTTTAGATTATAGATATTTAGAACTCATTAAATTTTTATTAATCTAATTCAATATGAATAAAATTATAAAAATGATAAAAATTTTTAACAACTAATTTAACACAACCGCGTCATTAAATTTCAAACTAATGCTTAACATGAATACAAAGTAATTTTTTTTGGTAAAAAAAAAAAAAATACAAAGCAATTTTACTATATATACAGAACAAGCGGTTTATAAATAGTAATGGAATCGGTGACTAATTGGTAATTTTATATGTAACCGTTCGAGAAGGATCCGATTCCCTAGGCTTTCAAATTTCTATAAACTTAGCCCATAAGACTCAAATAGTCAATGTTAACACCATCACTATGCGCCGTAACAAAACCAATAAAACAGCAACACGTTTTCACACGGCTTTCGATCACAGCCGTCTGTTCACACCTCCCCCATAGATCCCTTTCTGTTTTTTTTGTGCCCTCCTATAAATAGTGACGTTTCTTGCTTCATTTTCTTCATCGTTTTTCTTTCCTACGTTCTTCTAATTTTCTTATTGTTTAAGCGACTGTTTGTGTTTTGATCCGTTATTTTCGAACTTTCAATTATGGCTGAAAACCTCGATTTGCAGCAGCAGCAGATGGTAAATTTCTTGATGATTTTTGAAATTATTTTTGTTGCGAATGATTATTTGCTAATGATTGATTGATTTTTTTTTGAATTGTGTTGTTTGATTCGATTAGGCTAAGGAAAAGGAAGAAGAGAGGCTGAAGTACTTGGAATTTGTGCAAGTGGCTGCAATTCATGCGGTAGTGACCTTTACGAACCTTTATCTTTATGCGAAGGAGAAGTCTGGTCCATTGAAGCCTGGTGTTGAGAGCGTTGAAGGTACTGTTAAGAGCGTTGTTGGACCTGTTTATCACAAGTTCCATGACGTTCCTATTGAAGTCCTCAAGTTTGTTGATCGCAAGGTCAGTGTGTTGCCTCATTTACGCCCCTGTGTTATTGTTTGGTTGTGATAATGTTAAAATATCAGAATTCAATGCAATTATCATACTGAGAAATCACAGTTCATATGTATTGTGAGTGGATGATTATGTGGGACTATTTTGAATTGGATGAATAGGAGATGAGATGGATATGATCTCATAGAATTATTTGTCTAGCCAGGCTGCTTTTGTTTAATTTTGCTCCTAGCTGGGCTGTTAACCCGCCCCCTCATCTTGCTACCCTCCTCGCTGCTGATTTACATTACTTATATATGACTAATATTTAATCTATCTTTTCTTTTGTTCAAAAAAAAAAAAAATTATGTCATTTCTTGATCCCTTTTCGCGCACATGTGCGTTGCTCATCTAATTCTAGTTTCATATATTTGTCTCTTACTAGAAAAAGATAGTTTAATGTGATAGTTTGGTTATTATTAGCCTTGGTTGTAAAGATTGTTGACATGCTAGAATTGATTTATACATCTCATTTTGTGTTGATGTTGTTCTAGGCTCCTAATTGTAACTATTGTGATTGAACTGAAATTGAAAATCTTGCTGTATGGTTGTGGTTGCAGGTTGATGAATCAGTCACAAATCTGGACCGCCGTGTGCCCCCAGTTGTGAAGCAGGTGTCTACCCAAGCATATTCAGTAGCTAGAGATGCCCCAGTGGCTGCTAGAGCTGTGGCTTCTGAAGTGCAGCGTACTGGTGTTAAGGAAACTGCTTCTGGGTTGGCAAAAACTCTGTACACCAAGTATGAACCCAAGGCCAAGGAGCTCTACTCCAAGTATGAGCCAAAAGCAGAGCAATGTGCTGTGTCAGCCTGGCGTAAGCTCAATCAGCTACCGCTCTTTCCTCAAGTTGCTCAAGTTGTTGTGCCGACTGCTGCTTATTGTTCTGAGAAGTACAATGAGACAGTAGTCAACACTGCAGAGAAGGGATACAGGGTGTCCTCGTATTTGCCTTTGGTACCCACTAAGAAAATTGCTCAGGTGTTTAGGAATGAAGGACCTGAATCTGCTCCAATTGTTTCCAATTGAGCAAAATGCTGATGATATGTTTAAAGTTTCAGAGTTTTAAGTGCAGAGACTGTCTTTTTATTATTTTCATGCTGTGTACAGAGAAAATGTTTGGACACATTTGATCTTGTCTTCTGAAGTTTAGGGTTTGTGGGGTGAGTTCCAAATTCCAAATGTAGTGGTTTTATTTTCGTTTTTCAGTAAATAATAAATTCATTGTTTATGCATCTCTAAGATGTAATTCCAAATCATTTAGGCCATGTTTGATTCATGGAATGGAATAGTGTGGAATAGAATTGTAATTCTTTAAGGAATAGAATAGGTATTTCTAGAATAACTATTCCTAAATAATTAATATTTCATGTTTTGGTTCATAACCTAGAATTACTATTCTATTCCTATTATGTGCTTAGATTTAAGCATAAATGACTTTAATACCCTTATTAATGAATTCCATTATTAGTTTTAAAATTAAATAGTCATACAATTTTAGTATATTTTACATAAAAAAAATTAGCATGTATATTTTATTTCTCTAAAATAATATAAATGCATGATAAATAAATAATAATTTAAATTTTTTAAATCATAAAAATACAAACATATAAAATAAATAAATTTCATATAATTTATGTATGTCAAATTTGAGTTAAATTAATTAAAAAATATTAAAAAATCTGAACTAAATTATTCTAAAAAAAGGCAAGACATGGATCATTTCTTGAACTTGCTTGGAGGCAACCAACTATGATATTTTTTTTTCTTAGCATCATATACATATTAAATACGGTTGAGGTTGAGGCCCATACTATATCAATTAAATAGAAAAGAAAGAACACACTAGAGCCATGAAAAATTCAATCCATAACATTAAAATTAACATTAACATCGACAGCTTTTTCTGATAATTAAAACAAAATCAAACAAATTCAAGCGAAACAATATTAAATACATCCTAACAAACAATATTAAATACATCCACTTGCATATTTCTTGTTGGTTTTAAACCCCCAATATTTTCAAGCATCTCACATAACTTATAAAATG
>CATIWK010173149.1:0-10615 GCA_949634005.1 Mallotus japonicus
TAATTAGGTTAACTTTTATTTTATCTCTAACAAAATTAAAATTAAAGTTTACTCAGCAAATAATTATAATTAAATTTTTTATTTGTCTTCTATCTCTAATCATATTTTAAAAAATAGAGCATATAATTTGTTCGATAGTAGACTTTCTGTAAGAAAAGTAGTATAATTATCTTTTTTAAAATATTTTTATAAAATTTAATAAAAATAGTTAAATTTTAATTAATTAATCTTTATCATTTAATAAAAAATTACATTAAATTACTTTTTGAATAAATAAAAGTATTAATATTAAAAATATTGAAGAAACTCAAACAACAATTTAGTAAAATTGTTATAAATTATAAATTTAATGAGGTTGTAATATTTAAATTGTTATATAAAAAATATAACTTTATTATTTTAAATTTTTATTAACAAAATAATTAATAATATTTTATTATCTTATAATTAATTATGACATAATATTTTTTATATAAAATTAGTTATAGAGTTCAGAAAAATATTAGTTATAATAAATATTGAAGGAATATCATATAATTATTTAAATAAAAAATTTATCAAAATTGCAATGAATTATAACTATATTAAGTTAATATCAAATTATTATATAAATAAATAACACTGTTATTTTATTTAAAACTTTTATTTAATAATAATAATGATAATAATAATAATAATAATGTCAAAATATATATTTAATAATTTATTTACTAGTATATATATATATATATATAGACATTCATAACCTAACCCAATGTAGAGTGATTAATTTACACAATTTAAATTCAATTAAAATTAAAATTTTACCTTTAATTAATTTTAATTGGTCAACACTCTATGAGCTTATAAAAAATATCACCCTTATTTTGTCCTTGACGTTTTTGAGTTATGTATTTATAATATATACCCCTCCGTTTCATTCCAATTGACGTTTAAGGTTTTGTCACACAGATTAAGAATCCTATTTAATAGGCATAATTATAGGTACAAATGACTATATTATCCTTTTTTAGAAAGACTAAAAGTTTTAAATTAATTACTTCAATCAAACTCATTTATCTACCTAGTACTAGTAATCTATGTAACTTTTGTATTCAAAATAAAATTCTTCTCCCCACCGAAATTGTGGTTTTTATTCAAAATAAAATTCTTCTCCCACCAAAATTTTCAATCACAAATTATGAACAGTTTTAATTTCCCACCAAGTATTATTATGAATAATTTTAATCACAAGAAGGTTTAGACTCTTTATCTATGCAGTCCTATTATTATTTTTTTTTAACATCTCTTCAATTTCTTGTTGGAATATACTCCCTCTGTTCCTAAATAATTGACATTTTAGGAGTCTATTTTTGTTCCTAAATAATTGACGTTTTAAGTTACCAATGTATTATAACTACTTTTTTTCCTATTTTACCCTTATTTAATATAAGAGAATTAATTGAATAGATATCTACTTTTTTTGGGACTCTATACAAAACTAATAAGTGGTTGAGGGAATTATTATAAGGGTAGTATATTATTTTACACATATATTAATTACATTTCTTAATCTATGTGCATAATCCTTAAACGACAATGAAAAATGAATAGAGGGAGTAATAAATAATTGTAAAATTAGTTATATACTTTTCATTATAATATCAACTAATATATTAGGAAAAATTACATAAAAAACCCTAACCTTTTATACGACTTGCAAATAACACTATAATTTAATTTTACTATCAATTTTACCCACATAGTTTCAAAAGTTTGTAAAACTAACCCTCCGTTAAAATTCCTTTAGCGGACAGCTGACTTGTCCGTTAGTGGGGCCCATTTTTTGATACGTGGGACCTGCAGGTGCTGATTGGATTTGAGTAATTACATATAGAACTCTAACCTTTATTAAACTTGCAAAATAAATTCTGACACAAAACATTTAAATAATTTAAATTAAAAATTTACTAAAATTAATTTTAATAAAATAAATAATAAAAATAAGTATGAAATTCAATGCTTTATTATTAATAAATTATTCTTAAATATTTAAAATTTTCTAAAAATTACAACACGTAATTTAACATATACTTTAAAATTAAAGAAAATATAAAAATTCAAAAAAAGTACTAAAATGGATAACTTATTAGTGACAACTAATGAAATTATTTTTACGATAAATTTCACTCCAGTTTGATAAAAATAAAACTAAAACTAATTTATACAAAAATTAATTTTATTTTTAATTTATGTATTTTATTATAAAATTTTTCTTACTGTATTTTTTTTGAATTTTTAATATTTTATATTTTTAAAATTTTCATATTTTTTATTGTAAAAGCACATACAAGAAGATTTTCACAATAAAATATATAAATATAAAGATAAAAATAAGTTTTTGTTTTTTATAAAATAGTTTTAATTTTATCAAATTGGAGTAGAATTGATCTCAAAAAAATTTCATCAATTTTTATGTTTTATAATTTTAAATTTTAACATATATGTTAAATTATGTTTTATATTTCTTTATGAAATTTTTAACATTTAAGAATATTTTATTAATAATAATGAATTGAATGTCTCACTTATTTTTATAATCAAATTGGAGTGAAATTAATCACAAAAATAATTTCATTAGTTATCACTAATAGGTTATCCATTTCAGTACTCCAAATAGTCAGTTAAAATAGTAGCATCATCAACGCAATTAGATTTTTAAATCCATACACAAGAGAGACCACTAAATAATCCAAACAGAATCATTCGGAAAAAGGCCATTGCTATCAGTTGGAAGTGTATGGATCTCCATGGTGTTCCAATTTTAATCCTCAACTCATTACAAAAATTTGCATAAGAATATCGCTTATTCAATAGGTACAGATTGCTAGCTACCAGGATAAAATAATGAAAAGTTAACCTACCAAAAAAAGGATTTGATAGAGGACCTCTTTGGCTTAGTGCTCTTATTCTTTAATTCAGCTGTGTCAACATGATCCATTTGACAAATTACGCAACACAGCAAAAATCCCAAACTCAATAACTACTAACAAATTCAATTAGCTATATGAAGACATCAAATCCGCATTATAACATCAATCAAACAAAACAACTCTCGAATCCAACCATAATAAAAACCTAAAGAAGAAAGCTCGGATAAAAAAAAAACGGGTAATAAAAAACATGTAATACATAGTAATCAACCATTAACATTAACAAAACCTCAAAAATGATGCCTAAAAAGTAAGGATTCTGAAGCTCATTTGAAACTATGGTTCCAAAGCGCACAATAAATTTGAATACAAACTGAGATAAGAAAACAACAAACAGCTTTGCACTCTATTTTAGAAAACATGAAAAAGATAAAAGTGCAAATCTAGACAGATAGTCCAAAAAGGGATATAAATTATATGTCTAACCTATTCATAAATAGAGAAACAGTTGCCCCAGAAAAACTTGGAAACAGACCCTAATAATCAGCACTATAGTAGCATATCTTAAAAAATATCGACAATGACTAAACAGGATGGTAAAAATTATGTATTCTTCGATGCATAGAAAGAAGAATGACTAAGAATATTCTAGTGCATCTAGAGGTACCAAAAGATCCTCAAGCAATAACATACCCCTTGATAACTCCGAATCGTGTCCTTACCTTATGGAACCTGCATCGACGAGGAAGCTTGGTGAAAGGGTGGGGTTTCCCCTATAGACATTCCGAAGATTAAGTCAGTATCGTATAGAGGAAATATAATAAAGCAAATAGAGGAAGAGTAAGGATGTAGAATGAGTATATGATAGAATGATGGCATGATGTCTTGATGTGGAGTATGAGAAGATGTGTGAATGTTGAATGAATGATCTCTCCCCCATATGAGATGTATTTATAGAGAAGGATTAGACATAAACCTCTTAGGAATAAGATTCCTTAGTCTTGTAGGATTTGTGCCCCTTTGAGAACCTTTTCCAAATAGAAACCTTAGACATATTTCCCTTTACTTGATTGGCAAGTGTCCTTGTTTAAATAGGAATATGAGTGTGAGGTATCACCCATAAAAGTCAAATGACAGCCTACTAAACAACTTTCAATAGCAGCTTCATTGAAATGTCTAATATATGAAAGGAAACATGAGTATTTCAGACAACATGACAACACAGAGAAGTACAACATAGTTTATTTTTAAAGATAGATAACCCAATTATATAATGTCTAATAACAAATCCATTTAGTGCAGCTGCTTGCTTTAACAGAACCAGTACCAACTCTAAATATCAAATGCAAAATTTAGAAACTGAGTGCTATTAAAAAAATTACCATACAATATCAATATGAGAAGAGGATTGAGAAGGAACAAAACTAGATATATTAGGTAAGGCATAAATGAGTATATTTTGTTGCAACGAATTGAAGAACCATAAAATCTAACACAATCAAAAGTTCATGTTGCAGTCAATTTAAAAACCAACACATACACAGAAACAAATGTAGGTTCACTGCAAATTATCAAGAAGCCCGAGAGTAAAATGTCCAAGAAACAGGTTGAAAACGAAACATGTATATGTCAATTAAAGATTGAATAAATAAAAAAGCACTTACAGATGGAGGAGTTGCTTCTAAAAATGGAAATGAGATTTCGGGATAATAAGGGAGTGCCTAGGAAACCTAAAAGAAAAAAAAGAGTTTTGAAATTCAATGAGTGTATATATATATATATATATATATATATGCAAAACTAAAAACAAAAAAAAACAAAAGTTTTAATCTTACATATCACTATAATCTACAATGCTTTGCAGAGTCAGCACAGACCTCAAAGAAGAGGTGCCATGGAGAAAAGAAAAAAACAAAAGAAACCCATTATCAATTAGCAGTGAAATTGAATTCCACAGTCTTGTAACAATTATTTCAGCTAAACTAAAAAAAAATTCGATGCAGAATTGCAATTGGATTCCATGTGCATAATTGAAAAGTTAATATCTCAACAGTATTTATGTTCAGACATCTTCCGGGTTATCACGAGGCAAAGGAATTTACTACATTAGACCACAGAGAAATTTCAAGTTTTGTTTTATCATTTTTTAAAAAAAACTGTATATAGATATTTTATGTCGCATAAATTCAAAATATAGATTAGTAATTATAAATTTAAAAAAATTGAAAGAAAATATAAGAAAAAAAGCACAACAAAACACCCAGATGTAAAATTCACAAAACCATCGCTAAACAAATCAATAGCCTCAAATATACACATAAGTCAACCAAAATGCATAATCATTATAGCTAAATTTCATATGATATATCCTTATCATCAATCATCAAAATGATGTAAACAAAAAGAATATGTTTTAATCGGGTTAATTGCAGTTAAAATTGGTGATTAGGCATAGTGACGTGGTGAATATTCTCAGAATATCCCTTGACAGCTGCCATGTCAGCGTATCGCCACCAGGTCACTGGCGGTTGGTACTTAAATCAAAGTTTGGTATCCGAAATGAAATAAATTAAATTTTAGTACCCAAAATGAAATAAGTGCAAAGTTGGGTACCCACCCGTACAATTAACCCTGTTTTAATCTATGGAATTTGCAAGATATATGTAGGCGGCGGGATTTAGCACGCGCCCAAGTGTTGGCAACCACAGCACTGTGTGGGTTCAAGGCCTACTAGGAAATACGAGGTAGGTCTAACAAGCCTATTCGGAGGTGGAGTCGCCACCCGATAAAAACCGGGATACACTTGTACGGCAACTGGATTCCACGGAGGTTCCCAGAAGCCGTCATCAGAGAACGAGTTCGGAAACTAGGTATGGATGTTTGAATATCCACCCGACCTTACAATTGGCCTCCGTTTATGTTTAGTGATTTATTAACCTTAATTATTTGATTATTTCCTTATTAACATGCAAATATCGATTGCCTTCAAACAATTGACAAATTTTACACTTAAGCTCAAGTTTGCACATTAATCCTATTTCATGCAATTAGTCCCGACATTCAACAAGAATCATAATTTACAACCATACATTCCGAATAAATGGGGAGGAGGATTAAGGATTACAAAACTTTGCTTCAAATAAACAATAAATAGACTGAAAATATATTAAAAAAACAAACCTTAATATACAGAAAATAAACCTGCAATATACTAGAAGTGGATCACCTCGAATCCTCTCAAGAACTAATTAAGGGGACTATTTTCCCTTTAGTTAACAAATCACTCCGAGTCTCTACAAGTAAAAAGGATTAATCTCCCAAGACACAAAAGAAATATCTTATGAAAATGAATTTACAAGACTACTTTAATTTTGAAGCAATATAAGTAAAGATCATAAGGACTTGAATATTGACTCAAATGCAATAATGAAAATAGGCATGTATGGGAAACTGTGGATATAAACATATGAAAACTTATTAAAGTCAGGATCATACATCAACTAAGAGGAATTTTAAAGCAGAGTTGTGTGAAACTCTAGCGATGCGACGATCGCCTCTTGGCAGAGGGGTGTCGCCTCCTAGTCAAGAGGCGACGCCTCTTGACCAGGAGGCGATCGCCTCTTAGCCAGACTCTGCAACACTAAAGGAGCTTTCTTTACTTCTTCGTAAAGCAAGGAAATCACATGCAAAGCAGATAAACTCCTACAAGGATACTAGATGCTCTCAGATCATCATGTTATTAATATAACTCAAGAATATAAACAAATAACAACTTGGAACACAAGAAGTAAAAAAAAAGCTACTCTATGAAAAGTATGAACTTAAGAGCTTAGAGAGAGGGGTTCTTACTGATCAAATGAAGTTTAATCTCCCTAACTTAGCTCTCAGAAGCTGTTTATGGATTGGAACTTCCTTCAAATGCAAGATTTCTTACTTCCCCTTCAAGAATAAGCTCTTTTCTAGCAATGATCTCCCTTTTCTCAACAAGAATTCACTCTTTTTCCTCAAGAACGTCCCCTTCTCTCCTCTCCAGCTCCCTTAGTTCTTCAGTCTCTTCTCTAAAATTGCTAACCCCTTTTTCTTCTCTCCTCTCTTTCTTTTTAGGCTCCCTAAGCCACCCACTACCCCTACTCTCTTTCCCATCATCACCTTCCCCTTAGGCTCTCTCTTTTCTCTCAAAAAAACTCTTTTCCCACGCAGTTCTGCAAAAAAAGAAAAGTGGGGGCCGCCAGCTTACTGTAATCACCATGCTGCATTGAATGCAGCAGCAAGTGGGTAGGCAAAGAGGCGATCGCTTGTTGACCTTCTTGGTCAGGAGGAGATCGCCTTCTGCTGAAGAGGCGACGCCTCTTCAGCTCTCGGTCTGGGCCTGGATTTAGGCCTGTTCAAGTAGGATTTCCAAATTTCTCTTGCATTTAAATTCGAGCTTTCATCATCGGGCTTTCGTTGTAGGCCAATCAAACTAAACATCCACAGTTCGTCCCCTATCACGGGCCAACCGAACCAGGTGTCTATAATATATATCCTTTTTTTAATCATGAAATTAGTTTGAGACGGAAAAAACTCAGTCAAGGCTCATCGAAATAATTTTTAAATCTTACACACTAACATTTAGCCTAAGAAAAAAATTATCCAAAAAGAATTATATCCTTCAAGCAACCTTTCCCAAAAAAAAAATTTGTTTAAAAAATCCAAAAAATTATCCATGAAAACCCTTCCCAAATTCCATTTTATAATTTCAATTGAAATCATTCAATGACGTTATCAACTGGATGACACGATGTTCAATAATATTTCAATAGAACAAAACAATTGAAAAGGATAAAATATTTCAAAAAAAAAATTCTAAGCAGGTAATTTCAATTAAAATACTCAGAAATAATGGTTACAAATAGCTTGACAACAATGTACAAAAAGACCAATGCTTTCTTATGCACCATTTCAGTTGCTACTAAGACATAAAATTCAATTGTATTTTATTGACCTGATTCCAAAATTTATTGAGAGCCGTGAGCAAATCATCATAAGAAACCTAATGTAATAAAAAATTAACCCACAAGTCATAAATAAGAAAATCTAGAAATAATCCAATTACATATAATAATAGAGAAACAATTCAAAACATAGAAAGATAACATCTTTTCAATCCTAACAAATGTAAGAGATCAAAAGAAAAAAACTAACCCTTGAAACAATGAAATTGTTGGCGATGAAGGAGAAGCACCAACACTTTCAAGCATAGCCGTCCAGGCAAGTAGAGAAGCCGGGAGTGACGCGAAAGCTGAGAAGCCACCTAGAACTCGCCGGGGTAGGAGCCAGGGAAATAACTGATGAAGCCTCGGCCATATGAATGACGAAGGTAGCAGCGTCAATAAAGTTCATTCTAAATATTGATTTTACAATTTTAAAACTCAATACCGTTCGAGTACTTTACCTATCACAAAATCGAAGGCTAAGATACTTAAGAGATTTAAGGAGTCGTCCGGTGCAGTTGATAATGTTGGAGGAAGAAGAAGGTAGAAGGAAATGAATAAAAAAGATAACTTCTATATTGCATATTGAGAGAAAAATACAGGACTATAAATAGACTCACACTCATACTTAATTTAGACTATAATTAATCTAATACATGAACATGACTCTTGATAAACTTGACTTTGTAAATTCATTCATGAACTTAACACATAAGTATTCTAAATATTCATGAACATATATTTAATACTAAAAAGACTCTTCATCTGTATGTATTAATGTGAGTTTAATTCCAACACTCCTCCTTAAACTTAAATTTTAGTTACTCCAAGCTTAGATCTCAGTCTTGAAAAATCTTCAAATTTCTACTCCTTGGTAAATATATCAGCGACCTGGTCTTGAGATTTCACATATTTGAGTTGCACTTCCTTCTTGCTAATGCTCTCTCTAATAAAATGAAATCTTGTGTCTATATGCTTGCTTCTATCATGAAAAATTGAATTCTTTCCCAAAGCAATTGCAGACTGGTTATCAACAAAAATTTCAGTAGCATCTTCTTGAGGCAAATGCATTGTCTTTAACAACTTTCGTAACCATATAGCATGACAAACACAAGTAGCTGCAACAACATACTCTGCTTCACAAGTTGAAAGAGTCACAATAGATTGCTTTTTTGAACTCCATGTGAATGCAACTTCTCCAACACAAAATAGAAAGCCAAAAGTACTCTTTCTGTCATCAATATCTCCTCCCCAATCACTATCACTATAACCAACTAGATCAAAGTTATTGGAAGAAGAATAAAACAAGCCATAATCAAGAGTTCCTTTCACATATCTTAATATTCTCTTAGCAGCCTTCATATATAAACAAGTTGGAGCTTCCATATAACGACTGATAAGTCCAACTCCATAAAGAATATCAGGTCTAGAATAAGTTAAATACCTGAGATTTCCAACAAGTTTCCGAAATAAAGTTGGATTCACCTTTTCACCATCATCAAATCTTGACAACTTAGCTCCACATTCAGCAGGTGTACTCACAGATTAACAATTCTCCATGTTGAACTCTTTCAAGATTTTCTTAGCATAATTATTCTGAGAAATAAAAATGCCATCATCCAATTGCTTCACTTCAATTCCAAGATAATAAGACATCAGCCCTATGTCTGTCATTTCAAATTCTGTAGCCATTTCCTTTTTGAATTCTGAAATCATCTCTGAATTATTCCCTGTGAAAATCAAATCATCAACATACAAGCAAATAATCAATATATCACCATTCTCCTTTTTCTTAACATAAGGGCCATATTCATGAGGACATTTTATGAACTCTCTCCTCCTGAAATAATCATCAATCCTGCTGTACCATGCCCATTGGTACAACATAGCCTTCTTCAACTTCAAAATTTTGCTTTCTTGCCCTTTAACAACATAGCCCATTGGTTGTTCCACATACACATCTTCTTCTAAATGCCCATTTAAAAATGCTGACTTAACATCCATCTGAAAAATTCTCCATCTCTTTTGAGCAGCTAGTGCAATGATTAATCGAATTATTTCCAAGCGAGCCATAGGTGCAAAGACTTCATTATAATCAACACCATGTTGTTGGCTGAATCCTTTTGCAACAAGACGAGGTTTGAATTTCTCCACCTCTCCTTTTTCATTCTTCTTGATTTTGTAAATCCATTTCACACCAATATTTGCTTTTCTTTTGGAAGAGTTGTCAGCTCCCATGTATCATTTTTTTGAATTGCTTTCATTTCTTCTTTCATTGCTAATCTCCACTTTTCATCTTGAGTTGCTTCTTCAAAGTTTATGGGCTCTGAATCTGTAAAAAGACAATAAAGAGCACAATCTGTAATTTCATTAGTTTCAGCATAAATGTCTTGAATTCTCCTCATCTTTTGTGGTATTTCAGGTGAGCTTTGAGCACTTGAATCATCATGAACAAGTGTTGGACTTCTTGGTGAAGTAAGAGAACTTGGTGAAGTAGGATTATCATCACCAAATGGAAGAAAATTATAATTGTCCTCTTGAGTTTCCCAATTCCATGAATCATCTTCATCAAACTTGACATCTCGGCTCACAATAGTCTTCTTGCTCTTTGGATTGTAAAGCTTGTAGCCTTTGGACTTTGCATCATAGCCAATAAACACATGCTTCTCACTTTTGTCATCCAGCTTGACTCCTTTTTCATCAGGAACATGAACATAAGCAATACTGCCA
>CATIWK010173150.1:0-14768 GCA_949634005.1 Mallotus japonicus
TATAATTTCTCGTATTATTTATCAATATTAGTGTATTATCACCCTATCACCCTAACAATCAGGCTCGGGGTCAAAAGATTAACTAATACAATGGACCTTTCTCCTTCTAGTTCGTAGGCTAAAATTTAGCAAAATTATCAAAATCTATAAAAGCTAAAAGTTGGAAAAACATAAGATAAATTTCAAAAATCATAAGCGAAACAATATTACAATAATCATTCAAAGATTACAAGAATAAAACAAATATTATTTTTAGCTCAAACTATGATTTCATTTCAAAATTTAATACACATCTCTTTTATTAAGCTGCATGTTCTCTTATTTTAAAGTAGTTAAAACCGGACAATATCAATGACATGTAACAATTGCTAAAAATATATATTTTTATTATTTCAAAAAAAATATATTTTTATTATTTTTAATATAAAAGAAATACATGAAATCATCAACAATCATCAGAATATCTGATAGAACTATTTTTATTTAAATGATGTTTTAAGTTTAAGTTATAGCATATGAATTCACATTAAATTGTTTTGATTAAAAATTTATTTTCAAGGAGTTGAATATTTTATGTATTTAGAGGACAAAAAAAGTTTAAAGATTGTTTTATTCTCGTTTTTTTAGGAATTGTTTTATTGTTGTTAATCCATTTAATAATAAATTAACCAATGGAGATCCTTTCAATTCAGGGTAATGAATGAATGAATAGTAATTAAATGGTAATTTCTCTTTTAGGATATCTCCACGTACAAATTTAATTTATGCTGTTATTTATATAAAAAGATGGCAGAATACACAATTTCTCTCCTGAACTTTACTCAGTTATTTTATGTCACTTCTTAACTTTCATTTTGTTTAATTTCATTTCTTAACTTTTATTTTTTATCTATTTAACCTACATAACTTCTATTTTTCACCAATTTCACCTCTTAACTTCTATTTTTCATCTATTCAAACTCAGCATCAGTCAAATACACACGGTTGTTTGATGTGCACCAATTTCACCTCTTAACTTCTATTTTTCATCTATTCAAACTCAGCACGAGTCAAATATACACGTTTGTTTGATGTGCAAAAATGGTTAAATAGGTGAAAAATAAAAATTAAGGAGTGAAATTGAATAAAATGAAAGTCGAGAAGTGACATAGAATAATTGAGTAAAGTTTATGGGTGAAATTGTATATTCGGCCTAAAAAGATGTATACATTTACGACTGCCTAACCCAAAAAAGGAAACTTTGAGGGGAGTGTTGTGTTAGCATAAATATACCAAACCTCCCGGGTCTTCGTATCTCATCAAGTTGGCCTTGGCGTCCATACCAAGTCCTTACTTGTCTTGTCTACCTTAAAAAGTCCAAACTTGACGATGGGATGAGACCCTAAAATTGCAGGCTTCAAGGAAGCTTCGAATGTTCAATTTATGTGCTTTTCCATGATCCAATTCCTTGATAATCTCTTCTTCTTCTTCTTTCCTGTTCGCGAAATTCTGTCTGTCCGTCTCTGTTTCTATTTATCAGTAAAAAATTTAATCTTTTGTTTGACTGCTTCAAATGAAATTCTGTATGCTTGGTTTTTTATGCTCATTACTCTTGATTCATGGCTTCTCCACTTTCTCAAATGCTGATCGATTCTACTCCCAAAATGCCCAAATCGTTCCTTCGGTTTCTCGTTTGGTTGACTTAAAGAAGGTCCCTTCTCGAGCTGGAGCCCGCTCTCTCAAATCACTCTCGTAATTATATAATTCGCCCTCTTCCTTGTTTCTGTTTCTTTAGAAATTTTCTTGTTTTCATGTATATGGGTTTAGATTTTTTCTGGATTTTGTTTACCTAGTTCCTGAATTCTGTTCATTTTTTCTATTTCTCTTATCAAAATGTATACTTTTTGTCAGTTGTCTTACGTGGCAGTGGACTTTGTATTTTTGATAGATTGTGGCATTTTACTCTAATTCCCCACTAAAATTTCCAATGTTTAGCTGAGTTCGAGACTCGTCATTTTCTATTTCTTGTGGAAACATAGGCCCGGATGAATCACACAGACACACCTTGTTTGCCAAGTTAAAAAAAATGCAGGAAATTGAATTCTATTTTGTCAATTCTTTTGCTTGGAAACCTCATAGTCACTGGAATCATTTTGAAAGAAATGAATTTCTGCCAAAGGCATTTTGCAGGAACTGTATTGAACTTTGCATGTGATTTGTTCCAAACAAGGCTGTGTACATATTACTTTCCAATTTAGCTTCTTAAAACTTTATACTTGTCACATATGAAATGTACTTGCCATAAAATGATTCAAGTTGTAGCTCACCCTGAGAATGTGAGACCACCTTCTCTCAAACTGGTTTGTGGATTTTGTTTTATTGATAATATTCATCTATTATATGGATTTTTTATAATCTTTATATGTTGATGTGACTATCTAATTCTGTCATTGTGCTCTTTCTTATGTTTCCCATTCTGTGAAGACATTCTGAAGATTCCACCGAGTTAGTTGCTCTCCTAAATGGGACTATTTATTTTGAAGACACAAATTCTGGGAGAGTGCTCTGGTCGTTTTCATCTGGAGCACCAATATACTCATCGTATCAAGCTCCCTTCAATCAGGATAATAACGATGGAAATGACTTTGGGCCAAATACTGGATTCTTTGTAGACTATGGAGATGACTGGCAGCTCTATGCACATGTAAAACACTCCACTGGATTGGTATGGCTAAGAAGCTCATTGACATTTGAGACATTTTTCTTAGGACTGGCTGATGATCTGTTATTATGGTTACACTATCATGTTTCTGCTGCTTTTTATAATATTTACCCTTCTCCTGTGCATTCTTTAGTGCATCTTAATCATTGATTAACTGTTGTGCTAACAGAAGCTTTCAATGAATGTTGAAGACTTCATCAAAATTACACCACATGTATCGGAAGATGGAGCTGTTATACTTGGATCTAAAATGACTACTGTGTTTGTGGTTGAGGCTAAGACTGGAAGACTTGTCCGAACTTATAGGTCACTTGATTCTCCATCTACATTGCAAAAAGATGATGAAGGGTATGCCTTGTTAAATGAGAATAAAAATAATAAGGATGTCATAATTTCTGACTCTGCAAGCCCTTCTCAGCTCATATACATCACTAGGACTGATTACGCACTGCAAACATTTGGTCCAAATTCAGACAAAATTTCTTGGAATATGAAAGTGGCCATAATTGAGGCTGCTTTCCTTTGTAAAGACATTGGGGGCCGAAGTGATTTGGATATGCCTTTGTCATGTCAATCTAGAAGGATGGTGGTTCGGAGGCAGGGGAAGCCAGAGTCTTCTTCTGGAGTTACTGAAGATGATGAAAAACTTCCATTGCCTGCTTCAGATAAAGTGCTTCCATCTCAGCCCAGGGTTGACAAATCATTAGAGCATGAACATGAGAGAAGGATGCTTTCAGAGCCTGGTTCAGTTCCTGTTCTTCCTTTGGAACCCAATGTTGATGAATTGTCAAAATTTCACCCTGCTGATGATGGTGAAGGAATACTTGCTTTGCCTAATGATTTTGGGGCAGTTGATGCTCATAATGCAAGAGCAGCATTTGATGATGGGTTAAACGTCCTCATCAAGCAATCAAAAGCTCTGTTGTTAATGTTTTTAGTTGTCATCATCCTGTTGGGCTTTGTTTTCTGCCCAAATGATCTAGCGGGTAAAGATAATTTTGCTTCAGAGGGACTCTCTAATGGCAGTAGTTCAAAACCTTCATCTTCCAAAAGGAAGAAAAGTAGGAAATCAGGAAAGAAAAATGGCAATGTTGGGTCAAAGGATGCAGGTATGCCATCTGAAAATGGGGATGGTTCTGCACTTAGTGATGACGAAGATAGAACGTTGTTGGACCTTAATAAACATGTTGATGGTGGCATTGAAGGGCGTAGAATTGGCAAGTTGCTAGTATCAAATGCAGAAATTGCGAAGGGAAGCAATGGTACCATTGTTCTTAAAGGTATGTATGAAGGTCGACCTGTTGCTGTAAAACGCCTTGTTCAGGCTCATCATGAGGTGGCATTCAAAGAAATTCAGAATCTTATTGCATCAGACCGACATCCAAATATTGTTCGATGGTACGGAGTGGAGTATGATAAGGATTTTGTCTACATTTCCCTAGAGCTTTGCACGTGCAGCTTAGATGATTTGATTCAGATTCATTGTGCTTCCTCAATAACCCAGACATTAAGTGGGGACCAAGCTACTAGAGTTGCTACCGAGTATAAACTTCGGTTGGATGAAGTGAAGGTCATAATGCAGGATCTTAAATTGTGGAAATCAAATGGCCATCCATCGCCTCTTTTGTTATTATTGATGAGGTAAATTATTAATCTTTCATTTCTTGTTGTTGCATTAGCATTTTGTGCATAGGTACAGCTTTTGTCCCCTTTTCTGACAGGATAGATTACAATACTGGAACTGATTGTTAGTGTTCATTTTTTGTTGCATTTCATCGTTCATGGAATTTTTGCCTTAGTTCAATTCATTTTGCATGCTAGAGCTATCTAGGACTTTTTAGGGATATTAATATGTTTATGGGATGTGATTGCATCTTGGAAGACATTTATGTCTATTTTGTTTATTTATATGGCCAATACTTTCCAAATATGCACTATTGTTCAAACTGTGTGTTTCTTATTAATATTTTGATGAAATATCCATGGAATATATGAGTTCATATGCTTCAAGTTTTGGCCATTCAATCCTTCAGGAACCTGTGCAAGAATAAGTGAAGGCAGGGTATATCTGTCATTTTTTAATTGATATAATTGAAGAAAAGAAATTGCCCTGTGATTTTTCCTGTAAGCACTTCTCAACCTGTGTGATTTTTCATTTTTTTAATTGATTTAATTGAAGAAAAGAAACTCCCTTGAGGTGTTTCTTGTAAGCACTTCTCAACCTGTGTGATTTGTGAAAGGTAGCTTGTCTTTTGAGGTTCTTTTGTATTTTTTTGTTGGTGCTAATGAATTTCCATCAATTAATAAGTCAAACCAAATGGTTTAAAAATCAAGTCATGTTTCTAATGTTTATGGAGAAAATATCAGAGAATGATAGGATAGTATAATTGGACAGGGAGATGCCCATCTGAAAACAGATCTAAGCTTTAAGAAGTGAAGTATAATTTTCTCTTTCATGTTCTATGGACCTAGGTAGTGTTTGAGTATGTCAAGCATCTTTTTTTTAACCTTTCTCATTTTTAATATGCAAAGCAGGGATGTGGTATGTGGGCTTGTGCATCTACATGAATTGGGTATAATTCATCGAGATTTAAAACCTCAAAATGTGTTAATACTGAGGGAAAGATCTGTATGTGCAAAGCTATCTGACATGGGAATCAGCAAACGCCTCCCCAGGGATGTGTCTTCTTTGGGTCATCGTGCTACTGGTAGGTGCTCTTAACTGGTTAATTTATTAATTATTGATGTTCTTAGATTTTGTTTACCCTGTCATCTAATTTTGGCTGGTGGACACTATAATGCCAATTGCCATATGTTTCATCTAGCTATTCTAGGTTCAACAGCTTTTTGTATCAGTCCAGATTATTAAATTTGTAAGTCATGATTGTAATGGAGGATCCAAGTGGAGATTCAAAGTCCATAAAGACCTACAGGTCACTAATAATTTAACCCAGATATTTGGTGACTTAACTTGCAGGTTGTGGCAGTTCTGGCTGGCAGGCACCTGAACAGCTTCTTCATGGACGCCAAACACGTGCAGTTGATTTATTTAGCTTAGGTTGTGTCCTCTTTTTCTGCATAACTGGTGGTAGGCATCCATTTGGTGATCATCTTGAGCGGGATGTCAATATTGTAAAAAACAAAATGGACCTTTCTCTGGTGGAGTATTTTCCAGAAGCTGAGGATCTTGTATCCCGTTTGCTAAACCATGACCCAGAATTGAGGTAAAATAATGACTCTATTTTGAGATCTGTTCATTATGACATTTGTGGCACTCGGTGAACACTGCAGATAGCCTGCTATAAAAACAAAATTGTGTTGTCTCACTATTTCAAGAAGCATAATGCTATACAGTTGTTTAAAAGTGTTTACTGGTGATATCTCTTTTGATATTTTCTTTAGGCCAAAGTCACTGGAAGTGCTGCTCCATCCAATGTTTTGGAGTTCGGAGATGAGGTTATCATTTCTTCGTGACACTAGTGACAGAGTAGAATTGGAAGATCGGGGGTCTGGTTCCAATCTCTTGAAAGCATTAGAGAGAATTGCACCAACTGCACTTGGTGGAAAATGGGATGAAAAGATGGAACCTGCATTTATCACTAAGATTGGCCATTACAGGCGTTACAAGTATGATAGTGTTCGAGATTTGTTGCGAATCTTGCGAAACAAGTTGAATCATTATGGAGAACTTCCTAAAGAAATTCAGGTATGTTTTATTTGTCTTTGCTTAAGTCAAGTAAAGTCAATGGATTTTCACAGTGCAATTTTCAATTTGAAACCCTACCTTCTTACAGGCTCAAATAATTTTTGTAATCGTAGATTCACTTTGGCTTCCTATTATTTATTGTGTGAAAAACAAAATTAATATAACCTCTTGCAACACATCGGATGTGTAACCTTCCTTTGAAGTATCATCTTTTTTACACAGTTACTTCAAACTTAGGTTTGTGTTGATTTATTTTGTTGTCTGAAAAAAATGGATTGTGCTTGAAATCTCTGCCGGTCTTTTAACACATGTTCAAGTTTAGCTGACTTGAAACTTTATTTTTGGAAAATACTTTAGGAGCTTGTTGGACCAGTTCCAGAAGGATACGATAGCTATTTTGCGGGCCGATTCCCAAAGTTGTTGATCGAAGTGTACAAAGTTGTGTTCAGATTCTGTAGGGAAGAGGATTGCTTTCAGAAGTATTTTAAAAGCGCCGTTGTTTAAATTCTTGACCCCTTCTGATGTCCCTGTATCGATGGAAGCGATAGAAGCCATGTACATTTGTAAATACGACTCTAATCTTATAGTGTATGATGCTCTGTTTGTTAATCTAACTTGTTATTTCTCTTGAAGATAACCCTTGTTCGTGTTTTCTTTTTTTTTTTTTATAAGGATAAAAGACACGCTGATGAATGTTTTTAATTTGAACTCTGTAATTGAAAAAGTTAACTCTAAAGATCAGTAATTCAAATTTGATAGGGTTACAGAATGTTCTTATGTTGTGTTCTACAACAAAGTCGATTGAATTTTTGCTGTCTCTCATTTTCCTCTTTTGGGATGTGAAGCACAGGGCTCCAAGAATGTCTTTTCCAGCAGCCTGGTGCATCCATAGATAACTGCATTTCTGCTATTTGAACCAAATGTGCTCCCAAATGTTATCTAGTTGTACCCATATGTACCAGAAGGCCTCACTACTTGCAGAGGGCCACCTGAAAAAGAGCTATTTTGATCCTATATGAAGAACTGCATGTAGTTTTTGGTTTAAGGATGAATGCTATATTCCATTACCAGCGTAAGGACCATTGTTTGAAGATGATTCATCATGCATTTTCGTGGAAGAACAGGAACCGTCCATTGATTTATCTTCACCTCTATTGGAGACCATTTCCAGTTGCCGTCTCTTGGAGCGATGCTTCAATTCCTCTTCTTTTTCATCAACAAAAGTAAGAAATGTCTGAAGACGTGCAGAAGTTGAGCTTTGACCGGAAGAAGCCAACCCCTCCGAGTAGTGCCTGCTGAACTGCCGCATCATCCTGAAAAAATATACAAAGAGCGCAAGCAAGCAAGCTGACCCGGATATCAGAAAGAGGCCCCGGAAGCTTCTGAGTTGGAGCCTATCTACTTCTAACTTTGTACCAGTTGAACTGCAGGCACTTCTTGCAAGCCATTTGTCATGGATTCTTTGGAGATCGCCATTCTCGGACAGTTTCAAAATTGCAGTCGACATGTCAACCGCTAATGGTGAGTCTCTTTGGAACGCCTGATGGATGAAGAAAACATTATAAGCAACGGATGCAGAACTCAGCTTAAACACTAGGACATATATAATTTTATAGCTACAACAACTAGCAATTCGGAGAGCCTATATTGCAGAAAACATAAATACATCCGCAAAACTTCTGCTGGTCAACAAGCATGTTCTTGATGACCTGACATGAACAACAGAAGACAAAGGGAAAATAGCGTATGAGATGAACTTACAAAGCCCCATCCGTTCCTGGTGAATTCTTGACCTACAATACTGAATTCACATCTTGTTGAGAGAAAGAGCTCCATATATGCACGCTCGTCAACTACAGCAGCAACCCCGCCTTTTCCAGGACCATCTTTCAAGGCTTTAGCATAGTCATCTGGCATGAGAAGTGGAACTAGTCTTGACTCATCAATGTTGAGTTCATTAATTAGATATTCCCGAGTAAATGAACCTTGCTGGTAGCCAATGGGATCCTTGCTTGTCTTTAGTGTTTCAATGCCTTTAATGTGAGAAGAAAGCTGCTGCACTGTAAGGATTGAGGTCAGACTTGCTGTATAGCTGGAGTTAATTATAAGCACCACAAACAACCATATAAGCAGGACAAAGCGTCCGAGTCCGCTGACAGTATTTTCTCCTGCAGAAAATAGGGTCAAGTTAAATGGAAATTTCTTTTGTGCAGTATCCGCTACAAGTTGTCAGCACAACTACTTTCATTTGAACTTACTATGAGCAAAGAACATCGTTGAAAAGCTAAACCTGCAGAAAGAAAACACAAGTGATCGAGAACAATTTTATGGTAATATATATGCAGATATATAAGCATATAAACCAATCAAATCAAAAGAGTACAGCATTGCTTAGTCACTCACCATAGAACCGTGATGCATTGTCTTCTAGGAGGACCTCTAAAATCATCATTGAACCTATGCTCCAAGATCCAAACAACTATTCCTACAATTATGAAAAAGCTACCAGTAACACTCCACATTAGGCCAGTAAATGGCCTCAGAAATGCCCAAGCATCAGAATTCTTCTTCTTTACTGGAGCCACTACAACTAATCCAGACTCAATATATGGCTGTGTAAAGTCTGTCATTCTTGTTCTCTCAGTAGTGATTGTGATGTCACCTATTGCTGCATCATAGACCTACATACAGGACGAAAAGAAAATAATTTATAAGAACTGGATAAAAGATAAACATGCAATTCTATTTTCCAAAACCTTCAAGTTTCTGTTAACTCACACCAGCTGTGATCAAGCGTACAAGCTCAGTATCACTTGGATTCTTTTTGCCATCCCCATATGGCATTAACTTGTAAGGTACAGCATAGGGCAGTGAGTTGACAGCAGCAGTAAAAACATCAATGCAGTAACCAGTAAACATTTCGCCGCCAGGTACTTGAGAGACAAATTCGCGATAACTGACACGATATGGGACTCCAATCATCAAATGTCTTCCATTATTTGGAAATACCCACCCGCGAGGCGTCTGCAATGATTGTCCTGGCCAAATGACAGGCTGCAATTTCTGACTTGAACTCGAAAGATTAGGAGGATTTGAGTAAAGCGTTTCAGGAGGCACAATTGATAAACCAGAATGGTTAGACCAATAACCAATCTTTCTATACCCTGTACCGATCACATTGATAATTTCATATGCAGGATGAATGAGGTTCCCATCAGGATCAAACGTGACTTGACCTGTTACACCTGTCATGTTAGCCTGAAATATGTTCTGAAGTAATTGTTTTCCTCCGTCAAAGATACTCATTGCACCAAGATTTAGATTCCCTCCGCGAAGTTCAGCTAGCCTTGAATCATTAGAAAATGAAATATTTCCCCCTTGATCGAAAAATGCATCAAGTGCGTGCGCAAGCAGCCATACTGTGTCATAGGCATACAGACCATAAGTACTCAATCCAATCCGGCCATAAGCTGTTTCTCCCCTAGTCAAGTTGCTCCACCTCGAAACAAATTTTCTTTTGGGTTCTGAATCTGGTGTGTACATCCGCAATGTAAGAACTCCTTGAATGTTATCAGTTGTTGTTGCAGGTAGAGGAGAACTAGTATCAATAAGAGTGGACAACCAATTGGTAGCTATCCACACATATCCAGGTCCCATCATGCCTAGATATTCAGCAACATTGAAAACATCTGGAGCCCAATTGGCCAGAGTATGGACAACAAGAATTCTAGACTCAGTTAAAGCAACCTTAACTAATGCATCAGTAATCTCATCTTTGGTTGCTAGAGGGCTCAAAGGCGCTTTGTATGAGATTTTACACCGTTTCTCTGCAAGCTTATTGCCTAATGCAGCTATCCCGTTTCTACCATAATCATCATCTCCATAGATTGCTATAACCTCTCTCCATCCGTAGTATTCAACCACTTCGGCTACGGCAGCCATTTGAAACAGGTCATTCTGGGATGTTCTAACAAAGAATGGGAACTGTAGTGAAGAAAGAGTAGGGTCTGTAGCTGAATATGACATTAGAGGGACTTGAAGTTCATTTGCTACAAAAGATACAACATGAGCTGTAACTGAGGACTGAGGACCAACAACAGCCACAGCATCACCTTCCATGAACTTTAAAGCTACAATCAGCAATAAAACCAAAGGATCAAGAATCATAATACATTTGCCTATCTAAGCAATTATTCAAGTCAAGATGTCAAATATTACTCTCAATAATGCCAAGAAATCCACTAAAATTGGTGTCCTGCATTTTCATATTCAGCTTGGTTCCACCGAGAACAGATGGATCAGAATTCACGTCATTCACAGCAGCTTGTATTGCAATTCTTGCAACTTTTCCTACGGTAGAATTGAATGACAAAATGGCTCCAACTGTCACACTTTTCGGCCTTGTAGTAATATTTTTACCTACTCCATCTACAGCAACTCTGCTGCTAAGTACCATGACCATCAGAATCCAAAATACTTTCATGGTGTCTCTGCCTCCGCAAGCCACCCTATATGGTTATCTCAATATCTGCAGAGAACACGGAAGAGTAAATGAATCATCTGAAGACTAAATAAAAATGAAGGCAGTTTATTATTAAAAGACAGACAGAATCCATAGCATATGCTAGAATTCATTCCTTGAACTGAATGAGATAAATATAAGAGAGTACATAAAGCCAACAGTGAAATAGACCAAGGCATTTAGATCTCCCATATCTATACAGAAACAACCATTATAGCAGTAAACCAAAACCAAGAATTTTATTTCTAAACTAAAAGAGAAGAGCTTTTAGGCCAAAGAATTGAACCTACCAACTCTCAAACAACACCCAGAAAGGAAAGAGAATTCTCAAGCACTGGCAAACAAGACCCAAAAAGGAAAGAGAATTCTCGAGCACTGTCAAACAAGACCCAAAAAGGAAAGAATTCTCAAGCACTACAAAAGAAGAAACGTGAAGTTATTTGAAAAAGAGGTATCCATTAAAAGCAAACATGAGGTTGCCGGATGTGAAAAGAGATTTAAAAATTAAAGACTCAAGAACAAAACTCACATCCAAGACATGAAAAGTAAAAAAGAAAAGCAAAAATGTTGGATCTAGACGAATAAAGTAGACAGTAAGCTTTAAAATTTCCTCATGTCAGATAAGATATGACTCGCAGATATGCAGCAGAAGGCTAGCAGCTGAAGTGGGTCATCAAGAACACAACAAAACCAAAGCAAAGACTTTTTCTTTTCAGGCTTTGGATTGGAAGGAAACGAAATGAATTGCCCATGAAGCTGGCAATTGAACAACTGTTCAAGAAATAACAATAAAAAGAAACCATTTCTTTTAGAGTTTAATATTTTGTTTTATGCATATAAAACAAACAAGGGTCGGAGACAATAACAAATAGTATTAAACAATTCAGCCATGTTCTCATGTATGGTGCAGAGAATTTCTTCTTTATTACCAAGTGATTTGTGACAAGGTGACCGTAATATTCAATGTGCTGAAATGGTGGTCACTTCAACTGTCTTGCTGCTGGTGGTGGACCTACTTCAAGTGCACAACTATCATGTGCCAATACTGGTGAATATCGACGGTGACGTTGCGTAGATAGATTATATTCCTCATGTACCACTCAGATTCCATTTCATTACCATAATCACCTATCGATGCTTTAAAAGAAATTTTACCACTTTTGTAAAAAAAAAAAAAATTTTACCACCAAACTATTCAATTTCCCACTCTTTCAAACACTTTTTACTTAAATACTATTTAAAAATATGATTATTCTCAAAGAATATTAATAATAAATATAAAATTACGTGATACCTATATCCGTATAAAAAAAATATAAAATTCATATACTTCATGTTCCGTGAGGACATGTTTGAATAATAGATCTCTCTACATACCTCTTATATTTTCTCATTCTACTCATTCCACATATTCTCTACATTCTATACATTTTTTACATATTCAATATACCTAATACGAACTTAAGGATTGGAGTTTTTGTGGGACAAATCTTACGAGTTCATCCTAACTCTTTTCAGGCGTACAGATTCTATAGTTAAATTAATGGAAGTTAGTATTACACTAAAATAATAAAGATATATTTGCATTTTTCTATCTAAAATTGAAAATATCAGTTCAATTGATAAAAGAAGATTTTTTTTTTACATGCAACGAGAATAAATTAATGTGTAGCTTAGTAGTATAGCTTTTTTTTTTTTTTTTTAATTATAAGATTAAAAATTCGATTCTTATATCACCTCCACACCCTGCCAAAGTACAGAAGAGGGTATGCATATTGAATACTAATTGATGTGTATTATTTCACGTTCTTCCACTAGATTTCGCATCAAATGGGACCATTCGAAGGTGCAGAAGAGGGAATCTATGTCCAAATGTGAAATGCTTGGAAAATAGACTGAATATGCGAGTGGAAAATATTATAATTGAAAAATGCCAAATGTGAAATCTGAGGTCACCAATGAGGATAAACTGTGTCTGAACTGATGATAGACATGAAAGAAGAGTTATTGCCATTAAGAGGGGAAAAAAATGACTTCACCTAGAAAGACAAACTATTACTTCTTTAAGATTCACAACCACAACCACAAGCTATTACCTTTTTTTTTTTCATTATTAACAATTATATTAAATAATTTAAATATTGATAACTTGTAAAGAAAATTTTTTCTAAATTATATAAAAATTAATATTATAAATCGATAATTATAAACTTTAAATTATATTATTCGTAGTTATAAAAAATTTTACTAGTTGAATGATAATTGCTTAATGATATAGCTCTTTTTTTTGCCAGATGATATAGCTCTTTCTCAAACATTAATAGATTGTTATTTCAGATCAACCTAGAGGTGTATAGTTTGGTCCATGCATCAAAATTTTTTAAACTAAATTTTATATTTTTAAAATATAACATTTAAGCATTTTTTTTTCTTTGATTTAGTTTTAATGCATAAAGTTTGAAAGTTTAATAGAAAAAAAAACTCAATAATTTAATATTGTAGAAATTAATAAAAGTTCAATTATTATGTTATTTATATATATATATATATATATATCTTTACTAGCCTCCCATGACCTAGGCATAGGATCCTTGTAGGAGGGGAGGGTTCGAATCTCCCTATGCCCTCGCTCTCCAAAAATGCTTGGTTATAACCAAGCTTGTTAAAAAAAATAACTAATATATCTTTCACATAGATTTTTTTTTTTTAATAGAGATGTTATATAACTTAAACTTCGATGGACTGTATAATAAGGGGTAGTCCTTTCCTTCAAATTAACGAGCGTAAAAATCGAACCTTACACCTTAAAATGCTCTTGGAATCACATCTTGCACACACGAAAAGAGTTGGGGTGAAAAAATTCTTTGAGTCAACTATATTTAACATGTACCAAATGAATTAAAATTGTTGAATAATATTTTCTAATAATTATTTATTAATATTTTTTAAAAAAATTAATTAACAATTCATAAAAAATAATAAAATTAAAAGTGATAATTATTAAAATACAATGCTTTAAAATTATACGCACCAAAATGTTATTTTTACAAACAATCATTTGGCAAAATCCTTTAAGGAGTTTTAGTGAGAAGTGAGACCTTCTCTCTCTAGTGCCTAGCCTGTTGTTTTTGAAAAACTAGTAGGTTTAGGTTTTAGGTGGTTTTTGGCCTTTTTTTTTGCCAAAAACCACCATCATAGTTTCTTATTTGCCTTTAGTTTTTTTTTTTATCAGCTTTATTACTAATAAATTAGTGAATCTTTTGATCTTTTTCTTCAAATCCCCCAAGTTTCCTATCATGTGTTCAACGAAGCTTGAACAAGAAGGGCATTTGAAGATCCAGCAACTGTCCGGCGAAGCAGCCTTGGTCGGAAATGGAGACTCAGCCTTAGTTAGACTCTTTAAGAGCAGTCCGGCGAGAAGTCCCCAGTCAGACGTCTGGAGTAGCGGTAGGAAGAAGATGGCAGCTGTAGCTTCAATCGGACATCCTAGATCCAGTCCGGTGAGGAGATCTCATTCCGGCAACGGAAAAGTCACATGGAATGGACGGTTGATAGTTTGAAGAAGAGCTAGATCTCGTCTTCTTAGCCAGCTATGCTTGGCTAGTGCAGATAATTTTTTTGCTTAATCTCTCTTTCTTTGTTTGTCTGCACTTTTTTTGGTTTTACTTGTTTAGTTCGTTTCTTCTTGCCAGTGTCACTAGTAAATCTTAGTTAGGTTTAGTGGTTTCAGAGTTTTACTAGGAGACTAAGAAGTGGTAGCTAATGTTGGTTACCTCAATTGGCATAGAATTGTGGTTTTTTCATAACTCAGTTTGGTTCAGAGTCTTTTTGACTCATGT
>CATIWK010173196.1:0-11970 GCA_949634005.1 Mallotus japonicus
GTCCCTCGAACTACTGTCTGCTTGGTGGCTTTGTCCTTGACAAGACAATGGTCATCATGAAATTCAAAAAAATAGTGATTATCTTTGCATAATTTGTGAACAGATAACAATAGCTTAGTAATTGAAGGGACATGCAAAACATTGTTTAAAGTAAGAGACTTAGAAGAAGAAGGTATTTTAGTCTTTCCAATATAAGAGATAGGCAAAGCATTACCATTACCAACAAGGAGGGATTTGGTACCTGTATATTCACTAGCAGAACTCAGAGAAGAAATATTAGGGGTAATATGATGTGTTGCCCCTATATCTGGATACCACAAAAATTATGAGATATTGGATGGGCATGGAAACAGACCAACAAAATTTTACAATTTAGTCATATTAGACTGAATGTTGGTTGGAGGCTCTAAAAAATTCCAACCATTACTAAATCAAGTACGCGGACTGAATTGATGATCAAATTGGTGGTGACAGTTGAAGGCAGAGTGATTGGAGAGTCCACAAATTTGGCAAGAAGATTAATTGGAGATGAAACCTCGTTTGCCTCCTCTTTGTCCTTGGCAGCCTCGATTGGAATTAAATTGGGAATTGTTGAATGAACCTGAAGAATTGGTACACTGCACCATGTGAGCAGTGGGAATAATTCATAAGCCAAAAGTTGGCCATGTAATTCATTAAATGAAGTCACATTTGTTCTTTGTTGAAGAGCCCCTATAATGCCATTATATTCAGCCCCAAGTTTTTGAAAAATAATAGCATTAAATTCTGATGGTATAATGAGTTGTCTGGCTAAAGTGAGTGAATCTGCTATGGCTTTGGCTTGGTAGAGAGATATTGAGATACAGATTGTCATCCTTGGTTAAGTTATGCATTTCAATATGGAGTTGAGTTCGTTGTGCATGATTGACAACTCCATATGCAGTAGCAAAGGCCCTCCAAACTTCAGTTGATGAGTTTAACCCAATAAGTTGAGGATACACCTCCTCGATAATAGAAGATAACAACCAAAAAAATAAGAGTTGGTCCTTATTGAACCATGTGGTGTATTCAGGATTGATGACAAGCTGATTTATTGTAGAGTCTAGGATTTCTTTAGGAGGAGGATTTTCAGTTCCATTGATAATTCCATGAAGACCATAATAGTTGAGAAGTGGTGTAAATTGTAGTTTCCAAGGGACATAATTTTTGGATGTGAGTTTGATAAAGAATGCTTGTTGAACATATTGGGTAATGGCGATAGAAGAAGTAAACAAGGAAGGTGCAGAAACATAATTTGTGTTTGATAAAGAAGAGGCAGAAATTGAAGAAGAAGAAGAGGAGGAAGAAGATGAAGAATTTGGTGTGGTCATGGTTGTGGGCTCTGATACCAACTCAAAGATATAATTGGGAATAGAATGTTGTGTGTTGTATTGACTATGTCAGGTATATATTACCCGAAGATATACAGGAGTTACAATAATAATGTGATAACAGTAGAGTAAAAAACTAAACAACAATAGTTATCCTAATCATGTACAAGAGTATATCGAACAGTCATCTTCCTTCAGATTAAAGGCTTCATAGATCTGCCTCTTCAATCCGTAAGCAAGTGCATAAAACGGATACAACTACTATCCCAATTCAAAATGCTTTTGTTCCTTTGGCGGACATATTACATCCTATTGATAAATCTGGTTCTTCGGTGGACACTAACATCAATTTGGACTCGACTTCAGTTGAACCGTCTATGTAGCTGATTGATTATATTAACAATCAATCTTTAGCTGAGGACCAGCACCCTACTGCAACTCCAGTGACATTGTCTCATGAAAATCTATCGGTGATGGATGCTAACATTGATGGTCATTCAAATGTAGATAGGATTGATGATGTTAAGGATTTGGCAACTATTCCTACTTTAGACCAGGAGAAAATGATCTCTTAGGCAGACAAAGTTAAGCAAATTGATGATGGCAAATGGATGACTGTTACTAGACGTAAAAAAGAAGCTCGAGCCAAATATAAACCTGTCCTTATAAAGTCTTTGACCTGAAACCTAACAAACGCTTCCTCATGAGGCTGCTGTATTAGAATTATCGTGGTATAGGTAATCATAACACCTTGTGTCGCATTCATAATTTATGTTATTCTTATATACTAGATTTTTTATGTATTTTTAAACTGATGGTTCAGTTTGATGACATTTATTCTTCATTTTGGAGATGCCATGGTTTGCACTTTCTGAGAAATAATAGTTGTCTTTCTCTTTGGGTTTTTCCCAGAGAAACTGATGGTTTAAGTATTATTCATTTTAGTGAGCAGTGGGTTACTTTTCATTCTGAGATTGATAATGTTGATAATTATTTTACCGTGGTCTATGGTAGTACTTCTGGTCATTGTCGCAGGTTGCTTTAGTATGAGCTTCGCCATATTTCTTCCACTATCAACTTCGACTGGTATGTCTTGGGTGATTTCAATGCCTGTCTTGGTTCTCATGAGAAGTCTGGCAGACCTCCCCCAGTCATTTCATATCAGGAGTTTGCTTCTATGATTGATGACTGTGCTCTTTTTTATCTTGACACTATGGGTTTTTTATACTTGGTCTAATGGTCGCTTTGGTGCTGCTCATGTAGAAGAGTGTCCTGATAAAGTTTTGTGCTTTAGTAGTTGCTTTTAGGATTAGACCGAAATTAAATATTTAGCTCTTGCTCATCAATATTCGAATTATAATCTGATTCTTCTTTATTGTTTTAATAACAATGTTAGTCCGAGTCTTTTTAGGTTTAGATCAATGTGGTTTTCTCACCCTCACTTCAATGATTTTATTCAAATAAAATGGAACTCTTATGAGGTTTACGGCTCTCTTATGGGTAAGCTTATGTCTAAGCTTAAGCTTCTCTGTTTTGCTCTTCGAACTTGGAATTTTTCCATTTTTGGTCATGTTGACAGACGCATTGAGCATGACTCTCAGGTTCTTCTTAATATTCAAAATCAAATAGCAGTTTCGAGCATTACTGAGGAGCTTCATCATTCTAAACTTGAAGCGCATAAACTTTAGAGCAGAGTTTCATTCAACAGGAAGTTTTCTTTAAGGAAATTAGTAGAGTTAAATAGCTTTAGGATGGGGATCACAACACTGCTTTTTATCAATCAATTGTTGCCCAGCATCGTGCTAAAGCTCACATTCATTATCTTAAAGTCAATGATGATATTTTCAGTGATCCAAATCTTATTGACAGTTATGTTATTGCTTTTTATAAACATCTTTTTGATAGTCCTTCTCAATCAGTGATTGATCCACCTCTCATTCATCAGATTATTCCTTTATCTATTAATGTTGAAGACAATGTTGCTCTTATTCATCCCCCTTTTGATGCTGAAATTAAATATACTATTTTTAGCATGGATGGTTCTAGAGCTCTAGGTTATGATAGATTTACTGGGTCATTTTTTACTCATTATTGGGACATTATTTAATTTTGATGTTTGTGCAGCGGTTAAACATTTTTCTCCTCTGGTAATATGGAGCCGAGTTTTAATTCTAGCCATATGTTTTTTATTCCAAAAGTTCCTGATGCAATTGACATTGGAAGCTTTTGGCCAATTTCTCTCAGTAATTTTATTTTCAAAGTGATCTCCAAAATTCTTGTAGATTGTCTATCTTCTGTGCTTAGTCGAATTATCTGCCCACAGCATTTTGGGTTTATTAATGGTAGACATATCGAGCATTGTATTATTGGAGCTTCTGAATGAGTTAACATTCTTGAAAAAATTGAAGCATATGGCTATTAAAATAGACATCTGTAAAGCTTTTGATACCATTAGTTGGTCCTTTATTCTTGAAATCCTTCATGGTTTTTGTTTTGATGGTACTTTCATAAAGAGGATTGCTGTTATTTTTCACTCCACCAGGCTTTCTATTGTCTTAAATGGGTCTCCTAAAGGTTACTTCAGTTATTCTCGTAGTGTTCGTCAGGGAGATCCCCTCTCTTCCCTATTGTTTTGTATTAGAGAAGATTTTTTTAAATAGGTGGATTTCTCATTATATTAACTCTGGTCAGTTTGAGACTATGTATGCAGGTCAAGGAATTAAGGTACCGTCTCATTTTCTCTATGTTGATGATGTTCTTATATTTGGGAAAGCTTTTATCTTTAATTTAAAGATCATTACACATATTTTTGAGGTTTATGGTGCAATATCGGGTCAAATTGTTAATTGGGATAAACCTCAAATTTTATTTAGTGCTCCTATTTATCGTAAATGAATTTCCCAATTGCTTCAGGTTTCGAGCATGAAGCTTGGCTCTCTCCCTTTTAATTATTTGGGTGTTCCTCTTTTCAAGTGTGCTCCTAGATGTCTTCATCTTCAAAGTATTGCTGATAAAATCCTAAGTAAATTGGAGGGCTGGAAAGGCTCCTTATTGTCCATGGCAGGTCTTTGCTACTTGGTTAATTATGAGCTTCAAAGCTCCTTTATTCATAGCTTTATGGTTTATTGATGGCCAATTAAACTTCTTAACAGAATAGAGAAATTCGTGAAGAATTTTATCTGGAAAAGTTCTTCGACTAAGAAAAAGGTAATTACTGTTTCTTAGCATCTTTGTTGCTCTCCTAAAAATGAAGGGGGTTTTGGTATCAAAAAGCCTCAAAATTTTGAATTCAGCTATGCTTTATAAGCTTTCTAATTCTTTAATGGCAGATAATTCTTTTGTTTTCTCCCTTTTAAAAGCTCAGTATCTTAATGTCATGAATCTCCCAAAATTAGTTACTTCTTCGGTTTAGTGCTCCATCAAATATATTTTTCAGTAATTCCAAAATGAATCTCTTTGGCTTATTGGTGAGCACTCTAAACTTAGCTTTTGGAATGACAATTGGTTAGGTGATTTGCTAGCTTCAAGATTGAATATCCCTCTTCACAAACATCGGTTTCTCTCGGGCATTGTCTCTGATTTTTTTATTGATAATGAGTGGCATTTTTTCTTTTTTTTCTCTCTAGAATTTCCTTCAATTGTGGAAGAAATTCAACAGCTTCGGCCTTTTCAATCTTCTGATCTGTTAATTTGGACTGTCGCCTCTCATATGTAGATTAGTGTATGATCATCTTCGGCATCATTATCCTGTGCATTCATGGTGTAAGCATATTTGGAAGCCTTACATCCCACCTTCGAGATCTGTCTTGTGTTGGAAGATCTGTCATAATAAAATCTCTTGTGATGATTAGCTTCGTTGTAAAGGAATGTTTATCACCTCATGCTTCATTTTGTGCTTGCAAAACTATGAAACGGTGAATCATCTCTTCCTAGATTGTCCTTATGCTCATTCTATATGGACTACTATTGGAGATACTTTTGATTCTATTTTTCCTTCAGCTTTATCTCCTGCAGATATGTTGGATAAGCTAATGAACTTGCATCTTAGTTCTCAAGTTCACCCTCTTCTCATTTCAGCATTTCTAGCTGCTCTTTGGGCAATATGGTATGCTAGAAATCAGCTTGCTTTTGTTAATGAGAACGTGTCCATCTTTAGCTCTTTGTGTTTTATTTTCAAGGTTGTTAAAGAATGTGATGTCTTTCAAATCAGCGCATTTACAAATTCTTAGAGTGAGCTTCTCCTTTTGCATTGTTTTAATATTACTTTGAGACCCTGCAAAGCTCCTTCCATTATTTCTGTGTTATGGTCTCCTCCTCCATTCAATTGGTTGAAAGTCAATATTGATGGTTCTACCCTTGGCTTTCCAGGTGTTGCTGGTGCGGGTGGGATCTTTCGTACTTATAGAGGCTTTGTTAAGGGCTGTTTTGTTCTTCCCCTTAGTTCTTCTTATGCTTTCATTGTTGAAATTAAAGTTGTTACATGGATGGTTTAATCTTTTGGTTGGAAATGGATTCTCTTTATGTCGTCTATTTGTTCTTTAGCAAAAGTTATAATGTTCCTCGGTTGATCCTTCATGATTAGGTTCGTTATCTTTCCCTTGTTGATAATATGCACTTGGTTGTAACTCATATTTTTAGAGAATGAAATAGAATAACAGATAGATTAGCTTGAGAGGCTTCTTCTTTTGATGTTCCAATGTGGTGGTTTCATGCCCCTGAGTTTTGTTTTTCCTTGGTCAATTATGATGGCCAAGGTAGGGAGAATTTTAGATTCTCTTGAATTTTGTTTTTCTCTTGTATTCTTTCTTCTTTTTAATAATATTTTCTTAGAGGATTCTTTATGATGTTGGGTGCTATGAGGGTGCCAGCCTAGCTGGGATCCTCGGGTGCACCTCTAAAAGTTTCCTCTAGCTTTATTCAAAAAAAAAAATCAAAATATTTACACTGAATTTTTTATAATTCATAATAAAATAAATACTAATTCAAATTAAAATTAGTAATTAAATAACTATAATGTTTATATTTATATTTTTAAAACATTTTATATTAGTAAAATTTTATATTTTAAAACTCAAATTTAAATAATTTTTATTAATAATTATTAATAATATATAAAATAATAAATAAATTTTTATTTCTTACTATATAATATTTTTAAAAAATTTATGTAATTAAAAATATTATAATATTGATAAAAATATTGTTAAAAAATAAAGTATATTTTTAATAGTAATTTTATATGCTAACAGTAACAGTTAATAAAATTTTACAAAACGATTTATATATCAACTATCAATTATCAATAACAACTATTAATTGGTATAAAGAGCTAAACCAAACAAAACCTTACAAGATTATTTTAAGATAGACATGGTGCGTATACTTCCGATATAAAGATGATGGGTATTCTTTTTTAATTTCAATTAGTTTACCTTAGATGTAGTTTATTTTTAAAAAATATATTTTTATTTGTGTTTCATTTTTATTTATGTCAACTTTTAAGTGGTTTAGTGGCGTTTCCAATCTTCTCAATGCGCAAATTCTGAATGAAAATAATTGAAAAGAAAAAGTATCAAGTTTATTTCGGGCGGGGATTTTTACATTCTCCTCATTTATTTTTGCACTCCTTCTTTTATTTTCTAAAATTTCAAATTACATCATTACTCTTTATTTAGAATATTTATTCTTTCATTAACTACTATTCTTAAACTATACTATTTTTATTTTTTTTTATCTAAATTTACTATTTAATTTTTAAAATTATAAAACTACTTATGATTGAACTTACATCTTTTTTTTTTTTTTGCATTAAAAAACTTAGCATAGTTAATTATTTTTTTTTTATAACCATTCTTTACCTTTTAATTTGTTTAGATAATTATACAACTTGCACCAATTATTAAAAAAAAAATCTTTTTTCACTTTTATGAACAATTTTTTTATTTTTACTTTTATGAACAGTTTTTAATATCATGTGCACATTATTTTATTTTTATTTTTCTTATCATAATTTTTTAAAAATAATATAAAAATCAAATTACATTATTAAAAACATATATTATAAAAATTTAATGAAAGTTTCATCATATAAAAAATTATTGTAATTTTTATTTTTTAGGCAAGTGTTATAACATATTAATATAGAGAAGTAAGTGCCATATATATTTTTTTAATTAAATAGACTTTTCGTAGTATAACTTGATTAGAGTATTTGTTGGGATGTATTTGATCTAAATTACATGTAAATTGATTTTACCTCTATTCATTGAAACCCCTATTCATTGAATTTATGAATACTTTTTATATGATGAATTATTGTTGAATTTTTATAATGATTTTTTAATCACATAATTTTATCTTGAAATTATTTTTAAAAAATGAGATAAAAATGAAAAATAAAATTATGTGCATATAATATTTTAAAAAAATCTCTTCATAAAAAATAAAAAAATATATGTTATTTACTATAAATGGTGCAAATTTTACAATCAAGATAAGTTAAAAGTTAAAAAATACTTATATATATATACTGACTATGTTAAACTTTATCATAAAAAAAAAATTCAATTACAAGTAGTTTTAAAATGTTAAACATCAAACAATAAATTTGGAAGGAAAATGAAAAAATAGTAGTTTAGAAATTGTAATTAATAAAAGAATAAAAATTTTCAATAAAGGATAGTCATGTAATTTACAATTCTAAAAAAAATAAAAAAAGGAGTGCAAAAATCAATGGGTGGAGTGCAAAAATCTCCACCCGTTTATTTTCATAAAACAAAGGGTTAAGATGCAAATTGAATTCTCAGATTTACTTTGAAGTTTATATTTGATCTTTATATATATATTATTTTTTTTTGTCTCTTTTCTATCTTTTTTTTTTTTGAAAATTAGATTATATCATTTAACAAATTGTTATAATTAAGTTCTAAAAAGCAAACGAAAGTTTAACTTTAATATTACCTAATAAAAATTAGTTCGAACAACAATGAGAATTGATGAAATTACTTTCAAATAAATATTAATGAAGTTTTAAATTTTTTTAAAAAATTTAAGTTTAAATATATATAAATATATATATTTTATATTTTTAAAAAGTTTAAAATATTTTTTATAAATTCAAAAATCTTTAAGACTTTAAAAAATTTACAATTAAATGATATACATAAAAAAATTATAAATTTTCAATACACTTGTAGACACCCTCAGTTCGGGCCCTCAACGAAAGCCTAGTAATGAGACTATACAAATATCGAATGCAAGAAGAGTCTGAGATCTTCTTAGAATAGATTCGAGAGCTTAAATTGAGCTTGAACCTAACCCGAAACTTCAAAACCAAACCCAATATATAGCCCAAAATACCAAGCCCACAGCCCCCAGGCGCAGTAGCCTTCACCCTTAGCCCAAAGCCCGCCAGGCGCCTCTTCACCCCAGACATCGGTGAGCAAGAGGCGTCGCCTCTTCACACCTGTCCCCTGCAGCAATAAATGCTATTTATTTCTGCATTTAACACAAAAATCCACCACATTTCCTCTCCTCTACACTTTTTTGCGTGAAGGGAAGACTTTTATGGCAAAAATCAGCCGAAAAAGAGAAAGTAATGATGAAAAATACTAGGTGGAGAGGAGCTTGGATTTTTTAGGAAATTAGAGAGAGAAAAGGAGAGAGGCTTAAAAGAGAGGCTTGAGCTGATATTTTGGAGGAGGTTAGCCATTATTCAAAAAAAGAATAAGAAGGAGAAAAAGAAAGAAAAACGTTCTGAAAAGATATAAGAGAAAAAAAACAAGCAAAGACTAAGGGAAAAGAAGGAGAAGAGTAGAAATTTAAGCTTAAGGAGTCTGGTTCTTCAAAGGATAAGAGGTCCTCTTGCATTCAAATCATCAAAGAAAGCTCTGAGGGCTGAGTTAGGAGCTCAAAACGTTCTTCATTCAGTGAGGATTCCCACTTTTAAGCTTTAAAGTTCTTATTTCATATAAAAGCGTCAATTGTTTAAATTTGAGTTTATTTTTAGTATTTGTTACTTATTTGATGTTATATTGAAGCAAAATTATTTGAATATGCGAATTTTTAAGTGTCAGGACCCTGGTTTGTGTTTATTTGCATGCATATTTGAATTGCTTAGTGTTTAAGAAAGTTTTAGTTCGTTAAGCTGTAGTGCCTATTGAAGAGGCGCCGCCTCTTTATGTAGAGGCGATCGCCTCTCAACCATAGTTTAGAGAAACTCTGCTTCGCTTTAGTATCTTTTAGTATACTTTTAGTTTATTTTCTGTATCTGATACACGTACAATGCCCAGTATTTTAGTGTTACATGTATTTACTATATTTTTGACTTTTTTAAATGATGATTTGTTCAAATGATTAATTCATGCTTATGTGAATATCCATGCCTACTTTTTTGCAAATATGATTTGAATTATTTTGTGATTATACTGTTTATTTTTGAATTGGAGTTAACGGTATTTGTTGTAGGTTTTTGGTGATTTTTAATCACTAAATAATTAGCGAATTAATTAGTTCTTGAGAGGTTTTATTAAGTTAATGTAATAATTGTACAAAGAATTATAATCTTTAATCCCTTTCCCCATTTGTATTGAATGAATGATTGTAATATTCTTTTCATTTATTTGTTCAAATTGCCAAGGTAATAAGCAAGCAAATAAGATTAATGTGCAAAGTTGGTAAAATTGTAAAAGTGAAAGTGTGTGCGACCAACATTAATAAGGAAATAATTTAATAATCAAAGGTAATAAAGTATAAAACACAAACGGAGGCTAACTGCAAGGTTGGGTGGGCATTCCAAGCCCATACCCAGTTTCCGAACCTAATCTCTGAAGACGGCTTCTGGGTACCTCCGTGGAATCTAGTTACTGTAAGTGTGTCTCGGTTTTCATCCGGGTGGCGACTCCATCTCCTATAATGGGCCTCAAGCCCATCTTCATATTTCCTAGCAGGCCCTGAGCTTACACAGTGTCATGGTCGCCAACACCTTGGCGCACTCTAAACCCCGCCGCCTACAGTGATGACTCCATTGGGGATAGAGAAACTGATTCCTGTGTTTTGTAAATTATCATCCCTGGTTATTAAAATGTTTCCTTTGCATATTATTGCATTCACTACACATGATCATACAATGAGCACATCAGTCCTTGAATAAACCGGTAATGGTCCATATTTTGCTACCTGTGTTTCACTCAAACCTGGTGGTGGAATATCGCCTATTACCACTCACAGCACGTACTTATCCATATCGCACGAACCCTTGAGTGGGGAGACGTAATAGAGGTATATAGTTGTAGGAGCCGTAGCTTATTACCCTTGACCAACTTCATGTAATGACTTAGAAATTTCCACTAGGATTTTCCAAATGCAAGTGTATTATACCATATAACAAACCTTGCAATAAAGCCCAAGTCCATTCACAAATGGACTACGTTGAAAAATGGGCCTTTCAAGCCCGCTATAACCCATTTGTAAATAGACCATGTCAAAATTGGGTCTTTCATGCCCTACCAAGCCCCATTCAAATAGACTTTAGCTTTATTCATTCAAGACTTGTTACGTGTTTGTATCGTTTCTGAGAGTTTCCTTGTATACGACGGTTTTGTTATCCTCTGTTGATAATCCAAACCAGACCACCAATCCTAGGAAGAGGAACTCACCATTGAACACGTGTATGGAAGATATAAGGGTAGAGATTTCATTTTGAAGAGATGTGTCTTGCTTGTTACATACTATATGTAAATAGAACATTTATTTCTTTTTTTTATTTTTATTCTTTCAAGAGTCTGCATATCATGTATACACGTCATGCATATTTCTAACCGACAATGATTATAGACATAGATTCGGATCAATCATCCACTTGGACCCGCTCTAAAACCGATCATTTAATCAGGATGTCGAAAGAAAGAGTAACATCTAGTTTTGATCCGGAAAAGTTCAAGACAGAGATGGCTGAACAGACTAGAACCATCATGAGAAAGATGATGGCAGAAATGAATTCAGCTAGGCAAGAACCACCTGCACCTGCACCTCTACCACAACCGTTTGATCTGGATGCTGAGAATCTGGGAAGATGGGAAATTGAAGATGACCAAGAGACATTGTTAGCAATCCCAATAACAAGACCATATGTGAATCCAAATGCTTCAGAGAATCCAGAAAAGCCATATTGGGCTAAGGACCTTGTTAAGTCCATGGCTCAAATGCAGTTAATGATGAAAGAGAAAGGAATAGATGCTCCAATGAACTACTCTGATATGAGCTTGGGTGAAAACGATGATTCGCTACCCCAAAAATTCAGATTTCCTAACATGAAAAAGTTCATTGGGTGGAAGATCCTCATTTACATCTGAAACAGTATGCTACTCATATGAGGACAACCAGTCTGAAGAAGGCGCAGATAGTCCAATAATTTCCCTTGTCTCTTGAGGGAGCACCTATTTGCTGGTACTATTCCTTAGAGTCTAGAATTCAAGCTTATTGGGAAGAACTGTGTGCGGCATTTGTAAAACAGTATAGTCTCAACATTCAGATGGAAGCGTCGTTGAGAGATTTATAGAACATTAAGCACAAATTCAATGAGCCTTTTACTGACTTCTTGATTAGATGGAGAGCTAAGCTT
>CATIWK010173197.1:0-18745 GCA_949634005.1 Mallotus japonicus
AACTCGACTCGAGTTCGAACTCGAGCTCGAACTCGACTCGGTTAGTAAATATATATTTATAATTATATTAAAATAAAGGGTAAAATAGTAAATATATTAAACTCGACTCGAACTCGATAGGCTCGATTAAGCTCGCGAGCCTATCGAGTCACATATTTAGGAGCTCGAGCTCGACTCGAGTAGCTCGAGTTCGAGCTCGACTCGACAATCATGGAGTCGATTTCAAGTTTTTTTCGAGTCGATCCCGAATAACTCGCGAGCAGGCTTGGCTCGGTTACACAATGGACTTAATTTTCCTTGCGAAATAATAATGTTTTAAAATATTTACCTATTTGAAGTGTGTATTATATTCATTAATATTAATAATTATAAACATATAATTATTTCAATATTATGAATTTTGAATTAAAAAATGTTACTCTTTTTCCCACTTTCTTATAAAATCTATATATTTACTAAAAATAATACTCACGTTTCACTGCAGAATATTAAAAACGACGAATATATATATATATATATATATATATTTTACCAGTGATCCAATATTACATAAATTAATTTATGCAATAATTATTGTAAAAGTATCGTCTTTTTTTCTAAGTAAGAAAAACTCAATGAAAATGACTTTTTTTTTTTTAATAATTTGCTGGGCTTCACATTTGCAAGGATGCTCAAACAAAATGTTAAATTATCATTAACTTGTAGTTCTTCATTTTAGAATAAGATATCAAAAAAATTTTAAAAGTGAGATAAAATTAATAGTTTAGTGGTGAAAAAAAAAATTTAAAAACACATGGAGTGAAGTTTTTTTAGAGGTGATTCCTTTGAAAATAAATCAATTTGCACTTAACTGATTAATATAGTAATTAGAGGTATTTCTAATTCTTTTAAGCTGTAAAGGTAAAATAGATAAAAAAAAAATTTAAGATTTTCAAATAAATTGCTTGCATTGAAACATGAATTTGATTGAATTGGCAATTTTAGAAATTTAAAAATTTAGAGCAATGATATAACTAAATACCTTTACCATTCCCTAGGCTATGGCAAGAATACTATAAAAAACTTGCATATGTGTAAACAATGTAAGTACAAAAATGAAATTATTTAGCTTATAGATTACATCTTGTGAAATAAGAGATATCATTCCCTGAAAAACGAAAACCATAATAATATAGTAATTAATAATCGACTTATAGAAACTCTTCTAACTACGACTAATAAAAACAATTTTCAGAAAAGTGAAAACTCATAGTAATATAATAATTTATAATCGACTTATAGGAACTCTTCTAATTAAAACTAACAAATTCTCCATATGCACATTGTATTAAGTCAAAACTCCTCCAAGGGAATTACAAAGGTGGCTTTTTACATAATATCGCTGATATGTTCTACCATGTGTACATCTAATTTGTTTTAGCCACAACCATTTTCAATTGCTAATTTTGCCAACCATATTCTATGTAGTGGTAACTAATAGTAATGGAGAAAAAGAAAGATAATAAACCATTTTTATTTAATAGAGTCCCAAATACTTATTCCTCTTTATTAAGTTTTTTTTTTTTTTTTAATTTTTGAATCCGTGGTACTCTTGATTAAGGTTTTTTTTTTAATTTAATTTTTGTTATGTATTATTATCTTGTTCAAATTATTAGTTAATTGGAAAAAAAATTTATGTAATGATAATGACCATCAGGAAAAGATACTAATTAATTAGGTAAAATATTTTTCAATTTAAGTTGATTATATTGAAAGCTCTCTCTTTGCATAAGGAGAAATGACAATATATTGTTAAAAAAAAAAAAGGAAATGACAATATGACTAAGGATAAAAGAAAAAAAAAAAGAAACTCTCTCTTCTCTAGGGTTTTCTCTCCTTTTGCTTTTGGTTAAGTAGCGCCGCACAGCATTAGGTGGGGCTGTCGTCCTCCTCCTTGGCTGGACGGTAACCCAACCAATTTCTTTAGGTTTTCAAGTATTATCTCTTCTGTTGTTTCAATAATTTGGTAGATTTTAGCATTTTGGCTATGCTTTTAACTACCCCTTTTGTGGGTTTTATCAAGATTTGAGAGATATATCAACAACAACAACGTCAAATTTTGTTGGATGTACTTGATTCGGCTTACCCGATCATCAACAGAGCTTTTGATTCCACTCACATGAAGATCAAGAGTTTGTCCGATTTCTACTTTCCCTTAAGAACGAGGTATTCAAATAGGTCTCACCACACCCATAGTTTAATGGAAAATGAAAAGAATTTGACCCATTTTACTTGGTGTTCAACTTTACTTTTCATCCTTTGGCATTTAATCGCCACCACTTTCCATTTACAAAGTAATTTGTGGTTTTCTTATTTTGATGTATTATTTGTTGGTGTTGTAATCATCTTTCAAGTTGTATCTTCTTATTATTGGGTGGCCACATTAGTAGTTAGAAAAAGCCCTTATTTGATGATGTAATTTTTATATTTAGTAATGAAATTTCTATCTTTGAGAGGAAAAAAAAAAAAAAAAAGACAATATGACTAAGGGATAACTGGATAGGACACCATTTCTGCATATTTCAAGGTTTTTTTTTTTTTTTTGTCTTTTACGGTCATTGGTGTTATTTTGAAAAGGGGCAACACGGTGGCAATTTTGTAAATTTATGAAAATTGAAGGTTGATTTATCAATGCTCATCTACATTGTGAAATGACAATACGCCCATGGAAAACAATAGCTTTTTGAACATTTTAAGGATTTTTTTGTCTTTTAACTTAAACGACGTCGTTTTGAGTAGTGGTTAAGCGGTGGCAAATTTGTAAATTTGGTGAAATTGAGGCCCCTTTATATCACTGTTCATCTACAGTGAATTTCAACCCGACTTTATATATATTAATAGATTTTTTTTTTTTTTTATCAGGGAAGTGGAGGGGAGGGGAATCTGAGCTCTCAACTTTTAAAAGGAGCCGACCCCATGGCTGGAACTAGCCAGCCCTAAGCAGGTAGCTCAACATTTAAATGACGTCCCTAGGATTTGAACCAATGACCTCAAGGGTCATGGGTACCCCTCTTAACCACTTGAATCAAGTGGTGGAGGGTTTAATAGATACTAAGGCTTCATAAAATTTTTACCATTAAATACTTAACCTACCTCAAATGGTAAGAATCTTTACTCTTTGAAGGAAGAAGTCCTGAATTCAATTTCTCTCTTTCTCACTAGATTTGTAAGACTCGCTCTTGGCGATGAATTACAAAAATAATTTTCAAAAAATACTAACTAATTATCTCTCTCTTAATTCCAATGATACCAAATCATGTATCAAGTTAAAAAAAATTCACCATCAACCATATAGCCATGGATATATGATAACAATAATAATAATAAATTTTAATAGAATTTTCAAAAATTGTAATTCTAGATGATCCATTTTTTTATTATTATTGACTGAGATGGAACTAGATTTTTCATATAATCATCACTCAAACATATAACTTCCTTGTTTCAAGAATAAGCATATAATATTTTTATGAGTAGTTCATAAATAAATACTTTATTATGCATTTATATAAATAAAAATAATTATATTTTAATAAAATAAAAAATTATTTTAATTCTAATTAAATTAAAATTATTTAATTTTATTTATATAATACACATATATGTATGGTAGTATAAGAACCTAAAATTTTCACTATCAAACAAACTACCAACATATTTTACAATAATAAAAATATATTTTTGTTGGGGTACAATTTTCAAAGATTTGGGATTGTGTATAATACATTTTCTTTTTTCTTTTTTCTTTTTTCTTTTAGATTAAGATAGAATGAAGTTCTAGAAAGTCTCCAGTTAACCACAAGAAGGTATAAACAACATTCTAACCTTGATTGAGTAAAAAAAAATCACCAACCTTAATCATTTGCTGTTTTATATGAATAAATGCCAAATTAAATTTCCACATTTAGCGTGTAAGGATTGGCCGATTGAGGATCATTAAATCCAAAACGCGCTTTTATGATTTAACAATGTGATATGTCAATTTATATGTATCTATATCATGCTACATTTGGGAAAAAAAAACCATAAATATAAAATAATGTAATTAACATAAGGTTAAATAATCTACATAATTATTGTATTATAAGGTTTATAATTCAAATTTTATTATAATTTATTAATATTATATAACATTCTATTAATAAAAATAAATCTAAATAATTGTTAGTTAGTAAATAACGAGGAGGTGATGGTCCTACGATACTAATATGGAAAAGGACCAAGTCCAACCGAACTCAAAGACTTGTTGGGACTTGGGGCCTAAGTCTTAAAGGGTCAAGCCGAACACAGCTGGTGCCCTTGCCTTTTTTTGTCCCAACGCCCGTATGAGAATGAGAAGAACGATACGTATATTAGAAAAGTATTAAAGCACAAGTACCTGCGTCAAAATTTTTCTTATCTTTATGGCCAAATTTAAAGTTGAATTTTAACATTTCTATAACTTTACTCTTTTTTTTTTTCTCTAAACTCGGGGCTTCTATATTTACGCATTTCTTATATGTATTAAATGTCAAATAGTATATATGGATATAAAAAATGTACTAAATTTTAATTAATTCAGTTTAAAATTAAATTTGTATTCTCATCAATTCATGAAATTAATTTCTATCTTATTATGTTGTTTTCCAATTTCCATTATATGCATAATGTATTTAAAAGTTACAAATTTTTATATGTATTCCAACATTTTATTTATTATAATTTTTTTTTATGCATTTGATGCACCCGGTATTCGATATTTCGTAGGACCTGTTAATCCGAATTTGATTCGGATAGGACCTCGAAGGGCAGCAAAGGACTCCCCATGAGTATTTAATGTTTCTGCATACGCTAGTTCTCAAATTCGAAACTTAATTTAAGTGGCATCAAACTCTAACCATCTGACTAAACGCTCATAGTTTTTATTTATCGTAACTTTAGTTATTTAGATGCTTAGCATATTTGTAGTTTTCTAAGTTTGGTATTGTTTAATTAATGTATTCCTTCAATTTTTAAATCCACTACTTAAACACCACAATTTACTATAAATAAGATTTATTAATAGCTTTTAGTACAATTTGAGGTGTTTAAATAGATTTATATAAATTAAAATGAAACTATTTTAATGTATAAAATAACTAAAAAGTATTTATAATAATGTTTTTAACTAATTTAAATGTTAAATAGTTAAGTTATAAATTAAAGAAATAATTATAGTTATGTAGTTGGTTGCCTTAAACTAAAGAAGAAAAATATAGTGTTTTGGTTGCCTTAAAACGAAACAAGAAAAACCAATTATAAAACTCATAAAATAAAGATTCAATGTCAATTTGATATAAGCTATTTGTTAGATTATTTTAATTGTCATTTAATAAATTTACACAAATTTTTATACAATGCCAAGTTCGGAGAACCATAAACCTGTATTAAGCCTTAATTAGCCAAAGCAATCACTAATTTCATAAAAAATTGTGGTCATGAAACTCTGATAGAATTCTATAGTAATAAAGCAATAGACCATAGTGGAGAGTGAAGAAGGCAGCCATATCCATATGACAATGTTCATACATACACACGGCTTTATAAAAGGGGACCAATTAATGTTAGACGCATGGCCATGTGAACACAGACAGCAGATTTGGAGCCCAAGTCCAAGATTTTTGCCCAAGAGTGCTAGAGTTGTGTGGACTATCATAAACAGTAAGTACTAAGAAGGAGGTGGTCCTTCGACCAAGTCCAAGCCGAACACAGACTTTAGTTCCTGGGGAGAATGAGAAGAACAATTAGCATATTAGAAAAGTATAAGCACAATCAGCACCTACTTCAAAATTTCTTATCTTTATGGCCAAATTTAAAGTTGAATTTTAATGTTTCTATAACTTTATTCTATTTTCTTTTGTCTGAACTCTCGGCTTCTGCATTTACGTATACTAATTATTTTTTAATTTAAAGTACATATATCTAAAACATACTAAATTCTAATTAATCTGTATGAGTATTAAAAATGTACTAAATTCTATTTGATTAAGTTCTATCCATATAAAGTAATGTTAGATTTCAATTCTCAACAGGGAATTGATATTCCATTAAAACCGATCAAGAAATTGATCAAGGTTACAAGTATAGATTGATCTATCAGATAAAAATACAGTACAAATAAATTACTAAAATTTACAAGTACTGCTATTATAGAATAAAATTTCTATCTTATTATGTTGTTTTTCACTATATGCATAATTTATTTAAAAATTACAATTTTTTATAGGTATCAACCTTTTATTTAGCATTATTTAGATGCCTAGTATATTTGTAATTTTCTAAATTTTGTATTTTTTTAATTAATGTACGTATTCCTTCAAATTTATAAATTGACTATTTAAACATCACAAATAATTGACTATTTAATCACAATTTATAAATTGATTATTTAAACATCACAATTAATTGACCATTTAATCACAATTTGTAAAAATTGACTATTTAAACATCACAATTAAAATAGTTTTGTTTTAACTTGTATTTACTAAAGATAAGATTTATTAATTCCTTTCGTTACTATTTGAGGTGTTTTAAATAAATTTATATAAGTTGAAACGAAACCATTTTAATATATAAAATAACTGAAAAAATATTTATAAATTACATTTTTAACTAATTTATATGTTAAAATAGTTAATTCATAAATTAAGGAAATAATTATATTAATGTAGTTGGTTGCCTTAAAACTAAAGAATAAAAATGTAGTGTTCCTATAGTCGGTTGCCTTAAAATGAAAGAAGAAAAAACAACAATAAAACTAATAAAATAAAGATTCAATGTTAATTTGATCTAATTTAATTGTCATAAAGATTAAAACCAACAATAAAGATTCAATTTTCAAAAAAAAAAAAGAAAAACAATAAAGATTCAATTTGATCTAATTTGATATAAGCAATTTGTTATATTATTTTAATTGTCATTTAATAAAATTTACACAAATTTTTATATATAAGCCTTTTATATATATAAAATAAAACTTTCATTCATTGAAGATCAATAATACATCTTGATGAACATATAATAAGAATAAAGTATAATCAAGAAGTATCAAAAAAAAAAAAATCTCACTGAAGATATGAAACCGTTCGTCACTATTCAATTCAATCACGTTAACAAAACTATTTTGATTTGCAATTTGATGATTTGTACAGCAATCTTTATGCTCCATTATATGATGTTCATTAGCCATAAATCGACTTTATGGTCTTTAATTGAGTCCAATTATAAAAATACTGACAAAAGTTTTATAATAGAGAGAATTATAAACTCTATAGAGGAGAACCACCAAAACCCCATAAAAGAATTAATAACTTCACCAATGAAGAACAAAAAACAAAAATAAAAAAATAAAATAAAACAAACAAATTAAATATTTGTATTTATTGGATGGAAAAATAGAAAAAACAATAAAGAACCACCGCCGATCTAAAAGAAAATCTGTGATGGCAAAAAAAACAAAATTATTTGATGCAGAAACCTCATAAACCTATATATTAAGCCTTAATTAGCCAAAGCAGTCACTAATTTATAAAAAATTGTGGCCATGAAACTCTCATAGAATTCTATAGTACTAATAATGCAATAGACCATGGTGGAGAGTGAAGAAGACGGCCATATCCATATGGCAATGTTCATACATACACACAGCTTTATAAAAGGTGACCAACAATATCAGAGGCATGGCCATGTGAATAGAGTGCTCAGGAGGTGATGGTCATATAGGACTGATTGACCAAGTCCAACCCACCACAAAGACTTAACGGGTCAAGCCGACCACTTGGTGCCCTTTATCTATTTTGATCCTACCTGGAAACAAACTTTAGTTAGTGGTGTGAACTGAGAAGAACAATATGTACATTGGAAAAGTACTGGCACAAGTACCCACTTCAAAATTTCTTATCTTTACCATCCCCTCCTAATTGATACTCCCAAATACAAAAGCACTTAAGTTTAAGCTTCAATTCACAATATGAACACCATAAAAATTTTTCAAATTAGTGGTATAACAAATATTTCTTTAGGTTAAGATAATCACATTACACTGTACCACAAAATTAAATGAGCACTATCAAGCTGATTCAAATTGAAATGCTCTAAAAAGAATTTGAAATTTCTTCTATACCATAATTAAAATTAATTACAAAGATCACATTCCATTTCCAACCCACAAGAGATTTACTATGTTTCTCTAGTCTATTTGGGATACAGTGGACTACTATTTTGTTTTTCATTTTAGTCAATTGAATGGGGCAGCTGCCCCCTGCCAGCATAAAAAATCCTTAGGTGAAAATAAAATTGAAATTAAAAAAAAAAAAAAAAAGTGTTTTGCTTCACTTAGTTGATGGCCATGAAAGCCAAGAGCCGCCTTTTCACCATAATGGCTGCATCTTGCAAGACATGTGGGATCAAGAAGTGTGTGACAGTAATTAAAAAGAAAAATGCAGATAAGAGGCAAAGGAACAAGTAAGATGGTGGTGTCATTTTCTGAGCGACAAATATAAACAAACTCACCAGCAGCACCACCCTTTTTTCATATATAGAACAAAATCAGCTATAAAAAAATTGCATTAATTTACATCCAACAGTCAAGAAACTGATGTTTCACCAACATAACTCAGTGTTTCTTTTTGAAATTGCCAAGAAAAGGGCCAACCATTATCATTGAGAAGATAGCACCTACATCATTATCACATTTTCTTTCTTCTGCACACAACACACCTTCTACTTCTACTCCTCCTTTGCTAATTTGCTTGTAGTATATGAAGTTCTAAATATTGTTTTTAATAATGCATTGAACTTATATATATATATATAATATGACCTAATTTTTTTGTTAGGAGAGAAAGGATTAGGGAAGGTTAAAGGATGGAATTTTAATTCTTACCATATGTCTTCACCCATGATAAAATGTTCTATCTGTTTGTGTTTGTATATATATATATATATTAACTTATGTTTATTCAGTTATTTATTATCATGCTTTTAAAATTAGATCATATCGAACCTTATCTTAAAAAAAAAAATCTTACAATTAAGTTGTATAAGTCAAACAAAATTTTAATTTTAATGATTAACTAATGAAAAATTATTTAAATTAATAAATAAAATTGATGAATTTTTTTCTAAAAAATATACACCTAATTATAACTTTTTTAAAAACTTTAAGCTTATATAATAATGTTTAGAAAAAATTTTCATTTTTTTTTTCATTTTTAATTTTTTTTAAAAAATTTAAGCTTAAAATTTTTAGAATTAAGTTATATACATATGAAAAATTCATCAATGTTATTCATAATTTAATTTTAATAGTTCGATAAAAAAATTTTATTCATCAATTTAATTTTAATAGTTGACTAACCAAAAATTATTTAAATCAATAATTAAAATTGATGAATATTTTTTAAATGTATATCATTTAATTGTAAATTTTTAAAAATTTTAAGGAAATTTTAAATAAATTTTTAAGAAAAGTTAAAAAAATAAAAAATTAGTAGCTTAAAAATTTTTAAAATTTTATAATTAGGTGATATATATATTTTTTAATTATCAGTTTATTTATTAGTCTAAATAATTTTTCCTTTGTTAGCTATTAAAATTAAAATTTTATTTAACTTCTAGGATTTAATTGTAAAAGTTTTTTAAGATAAGTTTCAATATTATCTAATTTTAAAAGAAAAAATTCATATTAAGATAAAAAATAAACTTTAAAATTCATGTTAATTTTGAAACATAATTGAGGATCTAATTTAACCCACATAAAAATACTGTATGTTAAGTTTCATCCTCAAGAAAATTTTTGACAAGTTCAACAAACTTCTCAAAGGATTCAATGGAAACAAGAAGTCTCAAATTATTAGCACAACAATGATAATCTTGATAATATAAGTAATTGAGTTTTAATCTTTCCAAAGCATGGTAGTGATTAAAGGCATATTTTCACCAAGAAAAAGTGTGTTGGATTTGAACTTTTAAGAAAAAGGGTAAGAAAGGTCTTCTTCTATCATCATCACCACCTAATAGAGGACTCTTTCAATCAATATCTTGTTGGGTATAATTTCCAAATTACTACAAAATTCAATAAAGTCAATTTCAGATGAGCATTAGATTGGCCAAAATAATCATATGTATTTATCATTCATTTTTTTAAACATTCAAGATACAAGCACAGTACCTTTTTTTTTTTTTTTTGTCTTCCAAATTAAACTCATGTTGCTTGCTAGATTTATCTTTCTTTGAAGAGGACATTACAAGTTCAGATTCAATCCCAAATTTAATTTTTTTTTTCCTTTATTTTGCAAAATCATGAGAATATTTTCTTAAGTCACAAAATTATTAGGAGAGTCAACATTTTTAGATCAAGATAAAGAGTTGCTAAATACAACAAAAAAAAAAAAGAAATATCTCAGTCATGAAATGAATACAAAAGTAAATTCAAACATATATTAATTGCCATTAATAATATAAAACATAACACAGTTGGACAAGATAGACCCAACTTATCATAACACAAATAAAACCCTTCATTTCTTGTCTAAAAGCTTAAGAAATGATGGTATGACCAAACAATACAAAACAACTTCTTCATAAGTAAACAACCAAACTATGATAGAACTACAAGGTACACATAACACACGGATGGGTACAAAAGCACACAAATCCCTGCAAAAACTATCTCAAAAAGGAGTTTTGCAGGAAACCCATCATTATTACTGCATCTTCAAACTAAATACCAAGTTGATGGGTGACCGTGCACTCATCTATTCAGTTAAGGAATTCAGAGTTGGTATCTGAATCAAGACGAGGACTGGGTGGTGGAGTTGCAGGCGGTGAACTTCCACTATCTGCGCCATCTCCTCCGCTTCTTTTCTGAGTTACTCCGGTTGCTTTTGTGGCCGCAGAGATAACAGACTTGGCTATGCTCTCAAAAATATGAGCTTTGACCTGTCCTCTCTTTGGAATTGGAGGAAAAGTTGTGTTCCTGCTCTTTAATGGAGCAGCAGACACAGTAACAGAAATATTTTGATCAGTTGGAAACACCACCATCAATCAATTCAATATCTGAATCAAAAATCAGAAAAGTAATTGATACCCAGCAAGAACAAAAGATTGAAACTTAAGAAGGAATTCAAAGACTGAGAATTTGAGTTGGAGTACTTCTGTAAAGAAGCAAGTAAGAAGGCTTTGTTCTTGGTAAGAAGAAAGAAGAGAGATTTTCAAGAATTTAGTAGGTGATGAGGAGGCCCCCAAGAGGGGGGGTGCTCAAGGATGATTATGAAAGAGATAAGAGAAGAATTTTGGAACGAAGAGGGTATTTATAAACAAAAGAAGGGATCACATGGAGTGTATAGAAAAAATTGCCTCAAATTTTCCACTATGTTTAACGGAACGGATGTGTTGCTAGACTATCCAACGTTAGGCTAATATTTTTTAATATATAATAATAAGTAGCTTTGAATTTCTTTTTTTTTTTCCTCTAAATTCTATGGGTATCTAAAGCCATCAACTACATAAAATTATAAAAATAATAAAAAATTTTAACAATTAATTTAATAAACAGTTCAAATTTAAGGCGCTATCTAAACAATAACAATTTTTTATCAATTGATTTCAACAATTGTTAATAATAGCTTAAATTTTTATATTTATAAATACATAGCTTAAATATATAAACTAATCGTAATTTCACGTTTAGTGCAAACTACAAATAATATCTTATTGAAAATAAATAATTAAATAATTTTAATATATTAGAAATTATTAATTATTAATCACATATAAAAGTAAAAATTTAAAAAGTTATTATAATAATTTTATTTAATCATTTTATTAAGACTACATATATATATTTTTAATATGAATAGTAATAATAATAATTAAACAAATAAAATAAAAAATAGAAAATAGTTGAGAACTTACATTATTTTTACTTTAAATAAAAAAGGTGTTTTTAGTTAAAATAAAAGAGGGTTGATGTTTTAATTAAAATAAAAGATATAATTTTTAATGGAAAGAAAGAGTAACGTTTTTAATATAATAAAATTAAAGTATTTTACATAGAATAGAACATGTATATTTCAAAAAATATAAAAGATTTTTTAAATTTATATAAAAAAAATTATGAATTTTAATAATTCAATACATAAACGTTTAGGAGTGAATGTTGAATTATAAAAATGAATACTTGTCAAATTTTGGGTTTAATTATTTTAAAATTCAACATTTAATATACATAGCTATAGATTTTAAATTTCAAAATTTTATTTTAAAAAATTATTTAGTTGTTATTTAAACTAATAAATATTGGTTTGAATTTTTTAAAATGTTTTGGTAATTTTTAATAAAAAATAAATAATTTAAATATCAATAGTTTATGAATTTTACAGTGAAAACATTTTTAAAAATTTAAAATTAATAATATTATTATTCAAATTCTAAACTAATATTAAAATACTTTTAGAAAAAAATAAATAAAAATTGTAGCAATTAAATCACTTATGCTGGCTTGGTGCGCTTCGTTTTGGTTGCGTGGGGAACTAGTAATGATGAAAAGGTAACAAGGGAACTGCTTTCCTTGCAAGTTCTTCTCGCGTTGGTCACGTGATTCTAGATGTTTACACTTCAATAGCTGTATTATGTATAATTTAACATATATCTTTGATAAAAAGAGAATATTTAATTTTCAAAAAATAAAAAGAAAAATAATTTCAACTTTAAATTTATGTTTAAATTTATATTACGTAATAAACAACACATTTTAATTTCTTATATACAAAAAATATGTAATTTACATAAAAATAACAACTATAGCTTAACTTCAAACTACTCTAAAAATATATAAAATTTAAAGTGATGATGGAATTTTTTTCCCATATCAATCTGTCATTACTGATTAACTTATAAATTTGGAATTCTATACTTGGAATTTGTTTTATTAATTAATCAATGTAAAGAATTATGGTAATATAGTTGGATCTTTATATAGAGGCTAAATAAATTCACAAATTTAGCACGTTATGTTATTTTATCTCTTAAAGTTATAAAATCAATTATTTTATATCTCAATTTGTTAAAAATATAATTTATAAATAATTTTCATTTAATTCAGATATCTAAATAATCTCATTTTAACTTATAAAAAATAGTTAAAAAAAGTGTTGATAAATTTTATTTTAAACAATTTTAAGTGTTTAAATGGTCGTTTTATAAGTTGAAAAAGAAAATTAACAAATGATATTATGACGGTGGAATTAACATTTTAAGACTAGGGATAAAATTTTGAATTTTTTCTTCAATAAAAAGATTTTTATATATAAAGAAAAATTTATTTTATGAAAATTAGAAGACAATCGATTAAATTTTAGGGGTCAATAATATAACCTACAATGCATATATAGGCCCTTTTTGTGTAAATTCATTCATTAATTTTGATATGTTTTTAAAATGTGAACAAAAATTACATATTGCTTATTATTTGTTTGTTCTCAGCAAGAACAAAAATTAAAATTAAAAAAAAAAAGGACATGTAAAAGCGCTGACATGCCTAAATAGAGCTTAAATTGAGAAAGCCGCCCCTTCTTCCACAGAATTTCCAGGATGCAACGCATTAACACAAGCCAGCAGGCCCGGCACTTTCTTTACTTAGTTGCACGTCAAAATCTCTACTCAATGCAGTTTTATCTCCACCGCCCAGTCCCGCCCACAGTTTTCCCTTTTTGGGTCTGCTTGAATTGGACAGCATCATATGTGTATTAGTAAACTTCTTGTAAATAAATTTAGAATATTTATTATTTAATAATTAATTTAGCCAAAATAATTTTAAATTTAACGTAGCAAATATATTTTTTAACTTATTGAATTCATATTTACTGCAGTTAAAAAATAAAATTAATAATTAGTATTCATGTCAACAAAAATAAAAGATTAAATATTTCTATCCATTTTTTTATAAAAATGGTTATTATGGTGATAAGTCATCACTTAAAATGTTTTGAGATGAAAAAAAATCTAATCTATTTATATACAAAATTGTACTTATTTCTACCTATATCAATCCGCTAAAATGCATATTAATAAAAAGGTCTATTCATGTAAAAAATTTAAACATTTACTTTTCTTTTATAATTTTAAAAATTACTATAAATATATTATTATATAATTTTAATATATTTAATTATATTAATTTTTAATATCTAAAATTATAAATGTAAAATATTTTTTAAATTAATATATATGCTTAATACAATTAAATATATAAATTATTAAATAATAATTCATGCAAAATTTAAAAAATTTTTTAAAAAAAACTTAACTAATATTAATGATTGGCATTGTACATATAAACAACAACAACTATAAATAATTTTACCAAACATTTAACATTAATTAGCTACTAACTAACTGTTATTAACAACAAGTATCAGTCATATCAGTAATAATTTAGCCAAATAGGTTACTAGTATCTTAGCTACAGGTTTTTTGAGATTTATGTTTTTAATGGAAATTTGGCAACTGGTGGCGGAAAAGGAGATAGTGTTAGAATGATTAAAATAGACATTCATATCAATAGTGGTGTAAGTTTCATGAGTGCTCTGAAACAGAGCTTCATAGTTCTTCCTCTCGCAGTGAAGATTACTCAGTTATAGTGAAGATTTCAGTAAACATAGTTTTCTTCCTCTTATAGCTAAGATTCAGTTATACCTTGCTCTTATCCCACAATGCATAGATCAGTCTCCTTTTCCTCCAAACATCTTCGATCTCACTTGCTTTAACCTTCTCACCATATCCTTTGATCTCACCTGTTTAAACCTTCTCATCGTAATGAACATCATCTCCTGGAACTGTCAAGGCATCGGTAACAAAATGACCACAAAAGCTCTAACAGATCTCTCCAACAAATACAAGCCAGCCATGATATTCCTCATGGAGACCAAGCTGGATCAACAATGCCTGCTTCGGTCTTGTAGAATACGTAGACCCAATGGGCAAATCAGGGGGCTTGGCACTATGGTGAAAAGACCACTGGTATATCTAGATCTGTAGAAAAACCATACACTACATAGATGTGTTAATCAAAGAAACTCAGACATGGCACTTCACCGGATTTTATGGAGTGCCCAACAAGAAAGACAGAAATGAGATCTTCAACGAACTCAACACACTAGCAACCCAAGCTCCAATGCTAATTGCAGGAGATTTTAACTCATACCTAGATTCATCAGATAAGTATAGGGGTAACGACTTCCGATGGCAAGATGCACAAAAGTCATAGATCTCATGAACAACAACGACCTTCTAGAGCTTCCATTTAAAGGATCTCGCTACACATGGCACAACAGGCAACTGGGGGAAGACAAAATTTTGGCGAGGTTGGATCGAGCCATAGCCTCCCTTGATTGGAGATCTCTGTACAACGCCTTAGTGCTCCATGAAAGCTTCCTATCCTCTAACCACAAGCCACTCATCATCTACCTGAACTAGATCCCATATAACATTTAGAAAAAATTTCGTTTTGAGCTCAAATGGCTAAAGGACGAAACTTGCAAAGAAGTCATCGAGTAAGCATGGAACTCAAATGAACACTTCACCCAAAAGTTGAACTCCTGCTCAAGAGAGTTATGGAAATGGTGTAAGGGCAGATTTGGCAACCCAAGGCAGAAAATTGAGCTATTAAAAAAGAAAATAAACACAATCTATGAAGAAGATTACACAGAGGAAAGCAGGTCCACAACTAAAGCTTTAAAAGAGGAAATCAAAGAATTATGGCACAGAGAAAAATTACACTAGCTACAACAATCAAGGACTGACTGGCTTAAAGATGGGGACAAAAACATAAAAATTTTTCATCTGACCACTATTCAACGCAGAAGAAGAAACCAGCTGGTGAGATTAAGAGCAGACAATGGGGAATAGATCGTTAAGGACTCATAAATAAAGTTGGAAGTTCAGAACTTTTTCAGACGACTCTACCACAATGAAGCCAACTCAGTAAGCCCCCACTTGCTTCAATCCATCCCAAGAATCGTCACAGGCAATATGAATCAGCAGCTCTTATCAGAAATAACAGACCAAGAGATACAAGCAGATGTCTTTCAACTAGGCAAAATCAAGGCACTAGGCCCAGACGGATACCCAGGTGCGTTCTTTCAAGAACACTGAAACCTAGTTAAATTTGATATCATTAATATTGTAAAGAGCTTATATAGAACAGGGAAGCTCAATCCTACCCTCAATAAAACTCTTATAAGCCTTGTTCCTAAAACCGCTAACCTTAAGAAGTTGAGTGAATACCGCCCCATCAGCTGTTGCAACTTCATCTATAAAATTATCTCCAAAACATTAACAAACAGACTCAGAAAATGCTTAAACTCTATTGTCACCCAAATGCAAACTGCTTTTGTACCCCACAAAAACATACAGGAAAGCATTATAGTCACCTATGAAGCCATTCACGGTCTCAAAGGGCAACAGCTGGGGAAAACATGCAACATGGCCATCAAGATTGACATGGAAAAAGCTTTCGATAAGGTGAATTGGAATTTCTTATATCAGCTGCTTCACAGATTAGGTTTTGAGCACAGATGGATCAATCTCATTATGGAATGCATCACCACAGTCCAATATACAATGATCATAAATGGAGCAGAGACTCCATATTTTCAGCCAGGGAGAGGATTGAGACAGGGTGACCCCCTCTCGCCCTATCCCTTCATACTTATCTCAGATGCACTTTCAAGACTCTTAAATCGAGAACTCATAAACAGAGAACTAGCAGGCTATAGAATCAAAAGGCACAGTTTTCCTATCACACACGTCCAATTTGCAGATGACACCATCTTATTTGGAAGAGCCGAAACTTAAGAAGCAAAAATAATTTAGCACCTTCTGAAAGTGTACTGTGATGCGACGGGGCAAAAAGTCAATCTCAACAAATTTGGCATCTTTTTCAGCTCAAATATCCCAATTGTAACAAAGAAGAACATAGCTAAAATTCTGGGTATCCAAGAAGCTCAGGGCCTATCCAAATATTTGGCAATCCCATTAAATTGGGGGAGGTAAAAAACACAGCTCTGTAATGTACTAGTAGAAAGAGTTAAACAGAAGATCCAAGGGTGGAAAGCCAAATTTCTCTCCTAAGCTGGCAAAGAAGTTTTAGTTAAGGCTGTCATACAAGCCATACCCTCATACATAATGTCAATTTTCAAACTTCCAGTCACCATAATTCAAAAACTGAAGCAAATGATTAGATGCTTCTGGTGGACTCAGGACACTGAAACGAGGAAAATACACTGGATCAATTGGAACACCTTGACAAAGAACAAAAAAGAAGGGGGGACTTGGCTTCCTCAAGCTTGAACTCTTCAACAAAGCTCTGTCGGTAAAACAATCTTGGAATATCATCAAAAACCCCTCCTCTTTCACTGCAAGATTATTGATGAGCATATACTTCCCCATAACTAGTTTTCTTACAACTCCTAAAGGAAACAAACCTTCACGGCTATAGCAAAGCATTCTGTAAGGGCGAGATTTAATCGAGTCGGGAAGCAGATGGAACATATCCTCTAGCTAAAAAGTTCATATATGGAGAGACAAATGGGTCCCTAGCCTTCCCTACTTCAAGGTTCAATCATTGCCTCCAAGCAACTCTCCGTTTGTTCAGGTCAGTGATCTTTTAAACCCAAACTTAAAGCAATGGGACATGCATGTCTAAACTTAATCAGCTCTTCAGTAAAGAGGAAGTAGAGGCCATAGAACAAATCCCGATCATGGGACTAGGGGGAGATGACCGTCTTGTTTGGCATTTTGAGAAGAGGGGCAGCTATTCTGTCAGATCAGACTATAATTTTCTCAAATCTTTGAGCTCTCTCCATGAATCCAAATCAAGGCCAGTCACATCGCAAAGCATGCCCAACTCACATTAGAACTCAATATGGAGTCTCAAATTCCTAAATAAAATCAAATTCTTCATTTGGCATTGTGTTAAAAACTCCCTAACAACAAAAGCCAATCTGTCTAGGAGAGGATGCAGGGTTGATACAACCTGCCAGGTATGCAACTCTGTTGTAGAATCCCTTGAGCACATACTTTTCCTATGCCCGAAGGTAAAAATGGTATGGTTCGACACATCACTCTCCCAGCAAACATTGGATTTCAATCTTTTTCCGCTTGGTGGCAACAAGCTAAGGAACTTCTACAGCAAAATAGGATGGATTGGTAGCTTGAATTTATAACACTCACTTGCTGGCAAATATGGAAGGCTAGAAATGGGCTAACATATGAGAGTGTATATTATGACCCCCCCCTATCAATCATCCAGAAGATAAGTCTCCAATGGAACGAGTGGTATGATCAGCTCAAGGAACAACAGCAAAACATCAGATCAACAGTAGACACTACTAACAGATGGAAACCTCCAGGGCGGAATCAACTCAAGATAAATTGTGATGCCAATTTTAATACAAGCACTAAACTCTCTCAAATAGCATTTGTATGCAGAAACTACAAAGGGGAGATATCAACGCAAAAGAAAAGAGAATTAAATGTCCTTCCTCAGCAGCAGCTGAAGCACATGCCTTCAGAGAAGCAGTTAGATTCATCTACAACTTCAGGCTCACGAGCTGCACCATTGAAACAGATGCTCAGGAGATAGTAACAGCCATAAACGGTCCCTTAGAAGAGGTGCAATGGGAAA